>MJUT01036954.1:0-10733 GCA_002080005.1 Gigantidas platifrons
TGTATTTTCCCAATGATACGATAACAAACAGTCACTATATAAGCAAAAAACATAAGTTTGAGGTGTGTGTATGATTAAGTGAGGTATTAGATGCTTACTCTAATTCAAAATAAATAAACCCTTTTATACAAAAACATATATATGCAATGTATCCCTCCCTTGTATGGATTTAAATCTTGGAAATGCCTGTAGCAAGTCAGGGTCATTACGGTTTTCACAGTTTTCCGGTTGTTGACTGATTTTGTCTGAGTTATGAGTTTTTGATTTTTGACTTTCCCTTTGGAAGATTGTTCGAACTTCGGTAATATTGTTATTACCTTTATTTACAATAAGATTATTGATGAAAATAAAGACTTCAGATTTAACGATATATGGAATTGATGATGTTTTAGGTCAAGTTGGAGGAAACTCCTATAAACAAAGCGGAGGTGGTGTCAACTATCTTTGTCTTCCAAGTGACCCTGAGAATGGATATCCCCAATCATTTGAGAATGGTCAGGTATTCGGTGCTGAATATCAGATATTTCATAATAGAAAGCCGGCAGGAATGTCTCCTCTACTTGGGGATACAGAAGTTCCTTGTGCTGTATGTCACAGGAAGCAGCGATCATCTGTTTTAATGATGCCAGGTAAATCTAATAAAAACACACTTAGTTTATATTTATTTGTACTTAGGGTCCTAGGGTCACGCCTGTCCTTATTATGTCAAACGATGTCCTTGTGTACTATATAATATGTCAATGATAGAGGCCATTGACCCTATTTCATAAAACAATATTATATAATTGACAGCTTCTGTGTCACGAGGATTAAATAACGTGCAGGATTAGAGGGCTGATCAGTTATATGTTAGAGTTGGTATTTTACCCACATGTATAACACACTTGCATGCCTTCACAAAGGGAGTAGTTTTGGGCCCTTTACACAAGTTTAAGTGCAGGTCCCCCATTCATATATAATCCAGCTGACCACGTTATAACTGGTGACTTTAAAATTATCAACAACACCTCTCTACTAGATGTGTTCGCCAAAGGGCCTAAATATCGTGAGCCTAGATCCATAAACTGAAAACATAACTTTAAACTTATTATGGATTCCGTCGAGGATTATGCCAGACAGTTGGCAAAACGTGAAAAGGAAGACATATATACTCTTTTCGAATGGGTGAAGAGTGTGAGGTCGCTTATACCAATTAGAATTAAAATACTCAGTGGGTCTATGAGCACTCGCTCTACATAATTCTTTAAAGACCCAAATGTTGCTAAACACCTGTCTCTCCTCAATGACAAATATGTTATTGTTTCCGCCGACAAGCCTAACAATTTTGTTTGTGTGTAAATCACATTATATAGACTGCTTGATAAGGGGTTAGGCATTGACAATTCACTTTGCAGCCCTACATATACCACGACGATACTTACGAAAGTGGAAATCCTGGACAATCATAGGTCTGTTTTATGTTCATTTGGAATTTCAACCAAAAATGAAGAACTGGATCTACCATCACTGTACTCCATTCCTAAATTACACAAGTGTCCTTTCAAATAGCGTTATATTACTGGGTCTGCCAAATGCTCCACGAAACCTCTTTCCAAATTATTAACATGTATTCTATCGGCGGTCAAAACTGGGCTTCAGAGTTATTCTGACACTAGCCACTCGATGGGTGGTGTGAATCAGATGTGGATTCTAGAATCTAAAAATCTGTTAGAGTACATACAATCTAGGTCACTCTCCTCCTGCAATAGTATTAAAACATTTGACTTATCTACCCTCCACACAATTTTTATTCACTCTTAAGCTGGAATACAAATTAAGGGAGTTGGTCCAACTGTAGTTCATGAAAAAGAATGGCCAACGCAGATGCAAATATGTTTAGTAGACGTGTTTTCAACAGACAATCGGCATACCTATGGGTACAAACTGTCCTCCTCTTCTTGTCGACTTACTCCTTTATTCGATGAGGCAGGCTCCATGCAGGGGCTTCTCAAGAGAAACGAAAAGAAGCTAGCTCGATCCTTTAATTTCACGTTCCGCTATATAGATGATGTCCTTTCACTAAACAACTCTAGATTTGGTGATTTCATTGATTGCATCTATCCCTATGAGCTTGAAATAAATAATATCACAGATACAGATATTCCTGCTTCATACCTTGCCCTGCACCTCGAAATTTACAATTAGGGGTGAATAAGAACGAAACTTTACGACAAGAGAGATAACTTCAATTTTCTCATTATGAACTTTCCATTCATAGCGAGCATCGCAAGATGCGAGCTAAACAGCAACATGTGTGTAAGAAGATGAATCAATATACTAACAATATCAACCGGAAGTGGTTTTTAAGTTTCAGCATAGAATGGACAATCGGAGCGAATGACCGGAATAAAAAATAACTATCCAGTTTAAAAATAACAAACAAAAAATGGGAATCCGTACAGAAACGATTAATTTATCTAAAAAAAAATGACAATCGCTATAGATTACGTCACACAAGTATTGTTACGTCACGTCATTCATTTCATGATCGCTGTCACTGGCACTATTTAGAGTAAACAATCATTGCCCTGTGTTTCTCAAGTTGGTGGCGATTTACAGTTGGTTGCCGAATAATTGTTTATGTATTGAACGGTGCAGTTCCCAGCAATGTGAAAAGAATGTCTTTATATTTAAAATTAGTAAGATAAATCTCGAGTACGTTGAGATTTTCCTAACGGAGATTCCGCAATGTTTACAAAGAGGTCACTGGGGTTTTCTCGCATTCCTAACCTATGACGTTACGAAAGTTAGTTCCTACTAAAGTACACATAGAACATTTTGTATCACATAGGTTGTATCTATTAGCAAAATAGATGTATTTCTATCTTAAGGTTAGATAAATGATCATTACAGAGTAAAGTAGGAAACAGCCTTTTAATTTGAATAAAAAATAACTATCCAGTTTAAAAATAACCCAAAAAATTAGAAAGGAAACCGTACAGTTTCTTTACATGAAACAACTTAATTTATTTAAAAAATGGACAATCGTTAGACCTTCTTGTTTCGCCCCTAAAGCTGTCGTCACACGATTTCGTTGATCAAAAGGAGTATAAAGATGATTTTTTAAAAACAATATTGATTCAATTGCCAACCCGTTTAAATACATTTTTGTACCCATGAGACAGAAAAAAACATTCAAAGTCTTGTCGTTTGTGTGATGCAAAAATATCGTCTGCTATGATCTAGCTTTACAAGACACAATGACGAAAGGAGCGAAAAAAAAATATAAAAGAAAACTGCTTTAAATCAGTGAAAGTGTTAAAACGTAATTGCTATCTTAACAGCATATCTATAATTTTCTCTTTAATTCTAAATCTACCTATCAAGTGCCCTTCCGTGCAAAAAACGTTGCATTTTTCTGCGATACGCCTAGTTTGCAGCTATAAGCCTACAAATCGACAATATGTGGCCATTTATGGAGTACTACAAACGGTTTAAGTTAACATATTTTATAGGCAGTAAACGAGTAGAACATGGACAAAAATTATAAGAGCGATTACCAGCCTTTTCATTTTATTTTACCAAAAAAGAACATATTTAGGACAAAACATGATTTATTACTGATATTCCTAATAATACTGAAGTTAATAAAATTTTGAGTGTGGGCCACCAAACCTACTCACATAACGTTAAATCTAGCTGCAGAACCGTAGCTCTTTATCATGGTCCTTTGTTTTGTTCACAAAAAAAAATATCCAAAGACTTATAGGAGCTACGGACCCTCAGCTACGTTAAATCTAGCTGCAGAATCGTAGCTCTTTATGTCCTTTTTGTTTTTTTCGGGGTCCGCCCTGTCAGAAAATTTCACAAGGACCTAAAGAGCTATGGTTCCGCAGCCACATTAAATCCTGCTCTTAAATATATGTAGGATGGACAGGCTTAGGTTCGGACATGAAAGACCCAATGACTCAGATTGTTGTCTAATATGTACGTCTTTCTGTGAGAAATTTTGAAAACGCAATCAATAAATCACACACACACACACACACACACACACACACACCGTACAACCACATTGTATCTTCTTCTTCTTCCAGTGTAGAACAGGAGTCGTCGCCGATTGTTTTAAGTTCTGTGGGACTAGGCATGCCAGGCAGACACAGCTGATGTCCCCAAGACTATGTACAACTAAAAACTTCACTATAGTACTATGACACAGTTAAAACTATCTACACTGGTTGGCGTGGCTAACCTGTTGTTGGAGGTTAGTCCTGAACTCCTCTATGGAGCTGGCCCCAACTGAGGTGTCTGGTAGGTGGTACCATTCTCGTCACAGCGCTGTTCTTTGGAAGGAGTTTCTGAGAGTATCATAATTGGACCTCTCCTGGAAGAACCTATGTTGACCTCTGGTTCTGCTGTCACCAGGTCTGAGGTATAAGTCTCGGTCGATGTCCACGAGTTGATGCTGAATCTTATACATCATAACGAGTCTGCTTATCCTCCTCCGTTGTTCTAAAGTCTGGAAATAAAACATATTGTATCATACGAGCAACACGACCCCCGGATGAAAAGGATACTCTTTTTAAATGATAGACGTTTGACTCATCACAGTCTCATGAAGTTTTAAAAATAAAAATAAAAATAAGAAAAAAAGTGTTTTTCTTATATTTTTTATATTTGGAACTTAAAGTGAATGTGGACTCATAATCATAGACTAGTAAAATACATGCGTAGATGCGATGCTCGCCTGTAGGCTGTGCCTAATCCATATTATACATGTATAGCAACATTCCAGTAGCACCTGCATATGGAGTATATATCTCTCAGTTGATACGATATTCCAGAACTTGTGGTTCCTATCGGGGTTTCCTTGATAGAGATATGCTACTATGAAGGAAGCTACTGAACCAAGGGTTCCTCTTGGTTAAGTTGGAGTCATCAATTCGAAAGTTTTACGGTCGTCACCATGACTTGGTTGACTGTTATGTCACAAATGACCATGGATATGTTCCACTTGTCGTAAACATTTCCCGGTCCTTTCCTCATTCATGATTTATCACCAGGTTTTAACTAGAATAACACGAAGGGTGTAACTAGTGGAGCAGGAACTGTTTACCCTTCCGGAACACCTTAGTTCATCCCGATTTTTAGTGGGTTTCGTGCTATTCTATCTTTATTTGTATGTGTATGTTTTGTAGATTGTTGTTTGTACTTTTTCTTTTGTTCATTGTGTTGTCTGTTCTTCTTCGATCTACGGATTATGATTTGGTATCTTCAAACTCTTCTTAATCCCAACACTATTATTGAAATGTCTATACCAAGTCAGGAAAGTGGGCGGGGGCTATCGAGTTTGTCTCTGTTTCTACCATTTGTCGATTGGACTTTGGAATTGTTGAATTAATGTTGAATTTTAAGCATATTTTATTGCTCTAATAAAGGGATTTGGCACAAGTCATAACGACATTATAAACACATTTTCACTTTATGCAAGAGTCTGCTATTTGATCCTTTTCATTTTATTTCTTACATTTGATGTCTAAGATGTCTTTGTTTATTTTAAGGACGAAAAACTTGCTACAAGGAATGGCATAGTGAATATAATGGTTATCTGATGAGTGGTTATAGAAGTCATGATGCACAATGGGACTATGCATGTGTTGACATAAATGCGGAACCATTAGACAGTGCAAATAGTTATGAGAATGGTGCACTGTTCTATCCAATCGTAACGAAGTGTGGAAGTCTGCGATGTCCTCCTTATACCAACAACGCTGATGTTCGTTGTGTTGTATGCACATTGTAATATTCTAAGATATGAAATATTAACACACAATTCGAACATTTCTTCAATAAAAAGTGTGTGTAGTTTACACTAGATTATGACAATCGACTATCCAGTGGTATATACTGATTTCTAATATGACGTCCTTCAAACGCTTTGAGTCCAAACCCGTGGTAAGAATAATATACAATAACTGTCTTTTGTTGAGGAAAATGTGCAGTGTCATTGACTTTTGTGAAAACAGATATTCACTGATCCCGAAGGGCGAGGTGAATATCTTAGTTTTTCAAAAGTCAATAACACTCACATTTCCTGAAACAGAAGACAGTGACTGTTTTATTCTATTATCCGATTATAACATAGAATACTCTTCTCGGTTTTTAGAAACATCCGTGCTATACACGATTTATCCATGTGTTTTCCAAAATTTCATAACATTTCAAACAAAATTTCAAAATTTTCAAAAATTTCATAAAATTTCAAAATTTTCAAAAAAAAAAGCCGCAAGTGATAAAGTTTACCAGTTGCTAGCCCATGGTCGGTTGTTCTCTCCAGGTACTCCGGCTTCCTCCACCACTAAAAACTGGTCGCCATGATATAGCTGGAATATTGTTGAAAGTGGCGTTAAAACACCAAAAATCAATCAATCAATCAATCCATCAATCAATCAATCAATCAATTCATTCAGAGGAAAAACAACTTGCCTTCGTAACTAGCCTTCTGAGATTAGCATCCTCTGTTGACATTTGCTTTTCACCTTTCTTCAAAAACTTTGGCATCTCCCCTTTTATTCCAATCTCTTCCAGAAGTGGCAATGCATCACGGAAACCTCTGTCTACTATAAAAATGTCATTCTCATTAACCCAGTGTTTGATGTCATCTATGTTGTTCTTGATAATATGAGTAAGGATAGAGGCATCATTGTTTTTAGCATCAGCTAGATATGGGCCATGTACTTCAAGAAAGTATCCTGAGGTTGTTACTATTACCATATGTTTTACCAAAGGTCGTCCTTTATGCATTGAATATGACCGTCGCTGGAATACAAAGTTGTTACTTTTTTCTATGAAAACATAAGTTCCATCAAGAACGATGATAGCCTGTGTGTTATCCCCAAAAAGCGACTGTGTTAGAGGTCTAGTGTGGTTCCTTATGACTTCTTCTCGTCTTATATGCGAAAACCCTAGATTCTAATATGACGTCCTTCAAACGCTTTGAGTCCGAACCCGTGGTAAAAATAATATATACCTACACCCATTGTAATTTATGACGTCATCGACAATTTATAACGATATTTTACCATTTTTTACATATTAGAATCGAAATAATTCATGGTAGCCCGAATTTATATTATTTTTACCACGGGTAGACACTTTATGCCTATATTTTACCGCTCACTAACGCTCGGGGTAAAATAATTGGCATAAAGTGTCTACCCGTGGTAAAAATAATATAAATTCGGGCTACCATGAATTATTTCTTAATTCGAAGGAACAAACGGAGTCATAAGAGCCTTTCTCACTGAAGATATTGGCCGTCGCAGACTTGATTTTGAAATTTTGAAAAGAGTTGACAGGAATTGGTTTGACATGCCAGATTTCATTTTACAAAGGTATATAGCAAGTGACATTCTAATACTTCTAGCTGGAGTGTGCTTAAGGTAAGGCTCCACTTCTTTGCTTAATTCGTCAAAAGAATGCTTACTAAGGCCTACTAAAGAGCAATAATCTGTTTCACTGAGACTGCCGGCGTTTTCAAAATCAAGTCTGCATGTTTCATTCTTCTTGCAGAGCTCTCTCATGCGTTGTAACATATCTATATATGTACGATTGACGAAAGAAGATTCTGTAAGTTGCAATTATTTTGCTGCATCCTCTGTCAAAATTCCATCGTTCAAGTGTTGCGAACAACATCTGTTGCCAGGAGGAAGTATTACATTCTGTTCAACAAAAGCAGTGATTCTGCATAACTGTGAAATTACTACTAGTCTTGAACCTGATTTTTTGCAGATACAGCAGTACGCGTATGATTTTGAGGTTGATGGTATAGGCAGAGAGATAGATGGAGGACTAGACTGTGTCTTTGTGGATGATTCATTCTGCTGAGGCAAATGTGTTCGTGTACATACTACTGGCTGACCTGAATTTTTGCGGCATACATGCCTACATCTATTACAAATAACAACATTGTCCTTAAATGAATCAATTAAAAAAGTTTTCCTCAAGACTTTTTTAATGGCCCTGCAAACCTCCCTCCTTTCATTTGCTTTCGTCCGTTTTGAGCATAGTGGTAAAATTAAGAAATAATTACCGGTAGCCATATATTTATTTTGTTTTTACCACGGGTTGGCACTTTATGCCGAATATTTTACCACGAGCGGTAGCGAAGGGTAAAATGAAGGCATAAAGTGACAACCGTGGTAAAAACAATATAAATATATGGCTACCGGTAATTATTTCGATTCTAATAGGACAATTACGGAACATTTTCAAATCGAAGCAGCCTAGGTCATCCATTGTTTTTGGCTGTTCCGTTAAATGATCGACTGAAATGTTACAATACTATTCCGGTTTTTTTTCCCAAAGATGTTTGAAATGACAACCGAAAAGGTGTTTCATGCCGTTGACAAATATGTTTTGAGATTACTAAATGTTGTCATTCATGAACATCAATTCTAAAGAAAGGGAAAATACTACAAATTCCACTTCGACAAGGAGGCGTACACGAAGCCAAGAAAACGTCAGGAACTTTATGTTCTAAACTGGACGTCTTCATATGACGTCATGTTGTTTCCGTGCCAAAATTGTCAACAAAATTTCGCGGAATTTTAATTTGTGTGATTTTTAGGCCCAGGGATATGCATGATTGATTGATTGATGTTTAACGTCCAGCGAGCAATTTTTCAGCTATATTCAGGACGAAAATAATTTAAACGCCACGGGACTCGAAACAAGGAAATGTGATGGGTAGGGACGGAGAATTTTGCCAGTGCAACAGGTCTCCTATGGACCACTCATCATGAGCATAATGCTCATGATGAGCTGTTACACTGGGTTCTTTAACGTGCGAAGAGGGTGGCAATCTCTCAACACGGGACCTCGGTTTTATTTACGTCTCATCCGAAGGACGGGTTGGTTGTCAATTTATACATCCCGCACAACAGACGGACGCCCCTTCAAGCCGAAGAAGCTCTCGGTCTCATTTCTATACCCCGGAGTTTCCGCGGGGTTGACCCCTTTTAGAGGACTAGTGCCTCTAGGACGGAGAAACCTGGTGTCTATTCTACCCCCAGCACACCCTCTGGGAGGGGGTCAGGGATATGCAAGAATACTATATGTAAAGGATGTGGGTTTATATTTCCTGTCTGTTTTCTATATCGCCTGAGCCGATTTCCAATGCAATACACGAATGTTTATTTATTTTGTGCATTGCATATTTATCATTGTGTACCTTTTACAGGGGAGTGTCATGGAACATCCGCTTATAAAGCACAAACCACGTCTGTCACGAAGTTTTACCCCGAGCGTTAGCGAGGGGTAAAAAGCTGACATAAAGGGCCTACCCGTAGTAAAAACAATATATACATATGGCTTCCATGAATTATTTCGATTCTAATATGTAAAATTTAGTAAAATATCGTTATAAATTGTCGATGACGTCATAAATTACAATGGGTGTAGGTGTATATTATTTTTACCTTTGGACTCAAAGCGTTTGAAGGACGCCATATTAGAATATTATTTTTACCACGGGTTTGATATCCTATTAACCACCACATATGTGTGAGTTACAACGCCATATACCGTGGTCATTGTTACGTTCAATAGATTAGGGGGAGAGGTCGTTGTTTGTTTTGTTGTTGATATTGGTGGAATTGGTGATCATCACTGTTTAAACTTTCTTTTCATAAAACAATATTAATGTACAAGAACATTTATTCAAGATGCACTTTTATTAGAAAGATCTGGGTTTCTCGGATGCTGAAGATATACATCTCGTTTACTTTTAAATCGTTTAACCCAAACCAATTTCATTTTCATTTTCGGTAACGTTACAGAATCCCCTCGTACACGTTTGTCCCTTCTAGTGAGTTTGAATGCGCGACCAAATTTGCCTTCTGCCAAACCGTTTGCTTTTGCTACTTTTCTTGCTAATACTGGATTCCCCTGATAAGTTCTAGAAGGTTGTTCTCGTGAAACACAAAATCCTATATTCCTATTACAATACATATCAGAACTCAATCCACAATACGGACATCTTGGCATTGGATCATACTGTACAACACGTGCTATTCTGTCTGAATATCCATCTCTGTTTATATAGCCTTCAATCCCGAACGCTGTCTCATCAGGATTCTGGCCCGTTATATTTGTAGGAACGAAATCATAAGCTGAATTGATACCACGTGCCAATTGGCGCATTCGAAATACTTCCCATATATAGTCCACAAAACAATGATGAAGCCAAAATACTGGATCATGTGGTGCTAGTGCAAGGTTGTCCATATGTCCGTCAACCCAAATATGTACACCGTTATGTTAGTCTTCGAGTCCATCATCTTCCTCGGCCGTCGGGTCCGATATTTCTCTTAACCATGTTTTAGACCAAATTCTTGGAATCATTCTCTTGTCAAAAAGCATACCATCAGAGCCTATATTACGAATTAATGATCCACCCGGAGTCTGAAATCCAGCAAATGGACCAGTTTCAATTTCACCGAAGCCGTTCCCGAAATATTTTGAAGTCCAAACAATGGACTTTGTAGGATCAACCATGGCCTGGTCTATTGAAGAATCCCAGTATGGAAGTGGTGTTCCTAAGGCTGTTTCATATCTGAAAGTAACCAATGAAAAATCAGCACATTCGCGAAACGAATGCGGAGTGTTAGCGAAATAAAGGAACAATTCGAATATAAACAACAACCAACACAAAAAATAAAACAAAACAAATACACCAAAGCACTGACAATACG
>MJUT01036955.1:0-10735 GCA_002080005.1 Gigantidas platifrons
ACAAAAGATAACATGCACAGGGTTAGACATGTACCTTACACAGTAAAAATCATCACATATTTATAAATCATTACACACAGAGAAAACAAGAAAATATACTTATATTAATAGATATGTAAACAATTATGCAAAAAATATAATAAGTATTCATTCCTTATTTATTATTATCATTCTATATTTCGAATACACCAGTCGAGTACACCCTTAAAATCTCCTGTTGAGTGCACCGATAGAGATTTAAATCAATAAATGTTGATAAATTGGTCATGCGGAAAGCATGAGGTAAGTTATTCATTTTTTTTTTCTGATAATTGTTAATTTGTCCTTTTCTATATTATTTAAAATGTTTGTTTTTAGTAAAAAATCTAGATTATTATGAAAATTTCTTCTCCAAGTAATTCTAATAACTTGATATCCCAAATTAATTCCGATGTGTTTAATTTTGTTACGAATTTTCCACAATTCCCACTTAAAAATATATATTATGATGTTTATAATATCCAGGTTATCTCCTTCGTGATAGCCTAGCATAATGTCTTTTTCTCTAAATTTTCGAGGTATTTCCAAATCAAAGTTTTTTAACAAATCTTCCATCTCTTTCATTATAATTTTTGCAGAAGAGCACTGAAAAAATAAATGTTGCAGAGTTTCATTATTGTTATCTACTTGACATAGATGGCATTTACCATTTGACATTCATTTTTTTAACTCTGTTTTCCGTATAAATAATGTTATGAATACATTTCCATTGAAATTCTTTAATTTTGTTTGACACGTGTACCTGTTTTAATTTTGACCAGACTTGTTCCCAATTAATATCTTCTCCATAAAAGGGCTTCCCATTTTATTTGACATATTAGTTTAATTTTCTTATTAATAATTTGATGAATAGATTTCAATTCTAGTTGAAAGGGTAATATTATTTTTTCCATTTTGTCGTATAAATAAAGGTCCCTATTCAGTTTTAGAAAGTGCCCCCAATTTGAATTAAGATCGACTGCTATTTCACCTTGTAAAATTTTTACAAATTCTTTTGGAACGGCTTTTTTAATTCTAGCATACTCTGAAATACAATTTCTTTTATCATTCAAGGAGTTGTAAATTTCATTGCAATTCTTAAAATCATTTTCGATTGTGGACCAGATATCTTTTATTGTTTTAATATTACATTTAACAAAGGATGCGAAGCATATTGGTTTGTTTTGGAAAGTAATATTTGAGTTACAGAATAACCTTTGTTCTAATATTTCGTCAATTGTACTACTTTGTTGTAGATTGTTGTTAAATTTAGACCATGAATGAATTAAATTTCTATAAAAAATTGGAATATTGTTTAATTTTAGAGTTGATACGTTTGAGCATCGACACATAAAAAAACTTTTCATTGAATTTGACATCAAATTTGTGTAGCCAGAATTTACCTATTGCATTCCAACTTTCTAAAGGTGAATGCAGAATACGATAAAGTAACTTTATTTGCTTACTTGTAATAAAAGTGTCTATATTTAACATACCCATTATTATTTGAGTGCTTTAATTAGAAAATTCACAGGGATAATATTGTAGTGTCTTCATTCAATTGTACATGATATAAATGATGCCGAATTTCTATATGTGTTTACATAATAATCGTTGACAGATATAATTAGATAGAAAAACAAACGAATGAATTTGCGGGTTCATTAAAAAAAGTCACTGTATACCTTTATAGTCTGGTTTCATGGTTTTGGTTTGCAGTGCTCTCTTATGGTCAGCTGTCTTGATGTGCTTTTTTTTTGGGTTATCTTTCATGAATGTGTTGCACCCAATGGAAGACGTATTGATGATCCCGGCATCTTAACAACGGAAGATAGCCCGTCTTTATTGTAGATACATGGAAATATCTTGAACCATTCTGGTTTAAACGTTATGAAGCCAGTCGGCGCGTGATTTCTTTTTGGTAGTTGGCTTGTGTTGTCCCTTCTTTTAACTGCTACCATGTGACGTCAACGAACTAAAATAGTTCGTTATGGCGGACATTGTGACGAATGGTACAATGAATGACGATTACTGAACTGAAACTGATATAGATTTTGACGGCGATTTCCTCAATGAGAAATTGTGCCCCTAAGAAAAAATTTATTGATAGAATTTCGAATAATTCTATTATTACTTAGCTTTTATTTTTTTTAATTATATATATGTTGTGAGCTATAATAAAAAAATATTTATAAGAGAGTATACTTTTAAGTTTTATTTTTAATATATATATACTGTATATATATATATATTAACGATATTAGGCTGACTTGAACATTATAATTTGAAGTGTTATGGACCAATGTTTGTATTTGCTGTCATTTATTCATTTAGCATATAAGATGTTTTAACAGTGTGACAAATCCCAGTTTTATAGGTATAGTGTATATTATTCAGTTAGGAACTACGAACTTCCTCTAGATACACATTAACCCTCCTTTAATGTTAAGGAGGAACTTAACATCTGTAATATCTCCGCGCAAAAATTGCCGAATTTATAACCATTTAGGAAAGATAAAAAAAATGAATAAATAAAATAAAAATAATAATTTATTTTTAATAGTTACGCCAAATGATATAATTACTATATAAAGAAATAACAAATTTAATGATTTGGTTGTTGCCCCTCATGCAGTAATCTGAAACTAGTATTGTTTCCGCATGCCTACAATGGCCGTCTGCCAACAATGATCCCAAACACCACATGACAGTTCAATATACATATGCTTACCTTTGGTTTTGAGATATACAGATGTCAAGGCCTTACATACTAAGGTAAATTACCAGGAGTTATTATACATAATCCCAGTTTAGTAACTTGAAAAGAAAAATAAAAAAAAATTGTACGCCGTTCTCTCACGGTATACCTTATTTTTCTTGTTGCTGTAAAAAAAATATTGTTCAAAAGCACTGTATTCCTTTATAAACTGTAACTTGAGAAAAATATTGTCCAAATCACTATGTTACTATATAAACTGCTAATGTAGTAAAATATTGTCAAAGAACACTATATCACTGTATAAACTATTTGAATGCGAGTAAACGTATAATGACTTACTGTTTATATGTTATTTGACGGCGACTTTCCAAAATAGAAATTGCGCCCATAAAAATAGAAAATTGATTTTTTTTATTTTAAATAAAAAAAAAATTCTGTTACTACTTACTTATAATTATATATTATTATTATTATTACTAGAAAAATATTGTGAGTTACTTATGAGAAATAAATTTTATTGTATTTATGGGAATTTTTTTTTAATTTAATTATTTTAGATAGTTACTTAACTGGTCATAAACTTGTTTTAGAGAGTGGAACCTAAACTTATTGTTGCTGTCACTATTACATTTAGCAGGTATAATATTTAAATTTGTATGACCAATCCCAGTTTTGTAGGTATAGTGTATCGTTAATAGGTAGTCACTGCGACCTTTCTATTGATACACATTAACCCTACTTTGGTGTTAATGAGGATCTTTTCATCGATAATATCTCCGCGCAAAAATTGCCAAAATTGTATATTTGAAAATTAAAAAAAAATTAATAATACATACATAAATAAATATACATAGTAATTTATGTTAATTTTATAATATTTATGTAAAGTGGTATAATTACTATATATCGAAGGTACCAATTTAGCGTCTGGGTTGTTGACCCCCGTCAAGTGTAGATAAGAGGAAGCTGATATTGTCTCCGCATGCCCACACTTGGCCGTTTGTCAACAGTGGTCCTGACGCCGCATGGCAGCTCGATATAAATCTATTTACTTTTAGTTTGAGATATATGGATGTCCAGCCCTTATATTCTAAGGTAAATTGCTAGGATTTAAGATAATATAATTATATGTAAAATAAATAACAATATTTTCACGCCTTTCTCAAACAATAAAAAAATGTTGAGAGCACGTGTTTTGTGTTGACTATGAAGTCTGACAACATCTTGAACTTATTGAAACTAAAGAATAAAGATAACAAAAAATTGTTTGTATCATTCCATGAGCTATATAAATTGTTAGTACTAAATAGTTAGGTATATATCTATGGAATGACACAATTAAAAATTACAAATTGATGTTATCGTACTTGATAGCACAAATTCACCTTCGAATGTACCGGGAAGTGTCATGTAGTAGTTGAACCGATGTTTCTTAAATTACCTAAAAAAAAAAAATAAAAAAAATGAAAGGAAAATAGTTATTATGGTGATTGTGTATTTGTAATTGAGATTTGTTGAACCGTAATTGAAGTATATACTATTGAAAAAAAGAAAAGAAAAAGAAAGTTATAAATAATTCTTTACTTACTCTATGCTAATAGAGTTAACTATATTATCCTGACTATTTACTTTAGATTTATTTATAAATTTAAAAGTTAAAATAAGTAAGGTTATTTAGGGTTTGAATAAATTAGCCCTTATATATGTGAAAAGATTTAAATGATATTTTATATATATCAAAATTTATATTTAAAATAAACTACTGACTCTTATCAAAACGATATGAAAACAAATTAAATAAAAATAGTAGAGTAATTAATGTTTAGACAGGGATCAGTAGTCATAGTTCTCTGCTATAGAGGACAATCTGTTCAGCTCTCAACTGAAAAATACAATTAAAATCTGTTGGTATAGTTTACATATTCAACAATAGGTTGAAATTTTTTTCCTGATAATATTGTAGTTAAACTGAGATCATTGACACCTAGTTTTAAAAGTTTTTCTATCAAGTTTTGTCTGTGTATGTTATATTTTTTTACAGTGTTGGGTGTAGTGTTTTACTGTTTCTTCCTGGTTACATGCATCACATAGATTTGACTCAATAAATCCCATTTTGTTCAGATAGGTGTTTAATTTGATGTATCCTGTGCTTAATCTGTAAAATAATATATCATTAAGTCTAGCCATTTTTGGTACTGAAATAGTAAAGTTTTATTAATACAGTATAGGTGTCTTGCTTGTGAGTTGTCATCCCATTTTTTTTTGCCACATATTTCTTAGGAAAGATTTATTTAATAATTTAATATCCTCTTTGTAGAGAGGATTATAAACAACTATATCATGTAGGCTTAATGCATTTTTAGCTTCTTTGTCAGCTAATTCGTTTCCCGATATACCAACATGACTGGACTTACTGTTATGACTGTCCTCGAAGTTGTCGAAAGGGACAGCTCATTCCTGTAGTTTTTGACAATTGGAACATCGATGTTCCCTGAAGGGAACACTTTTGTGTTGGCCGTAACTACAATGCTTTCCGGTTTCTTAATACAATTCCTAATAATAATAGTATTTCCTTCGATGAAACGATTGCATTTTTGTGCATCATATATAGTGCACTTCACTGCCTGAGTGCTAACTGCAATGACAGCATTCAGGAGATGTCTGTCCTCTTGTTTATCATTTCTGTAATGCACTATATCTGAATGGCATATGACTTTAACTTTTATGCTTTTGGCATATGGAGACTGTCATGTTGTTGCATCAAATCTCTTAGAGTAGTCTGAAAATGGGGGGAAAATGTGAATCAAATGTACTTCTCTGCAAATTCAATTTTTCACATTGTAAATGTAAATGCCATATCTGGCATATAAAGTACAAAAATGTATCTATAGTGTAATTAAATTCATTTGAAATGTACAGTAGGTATGACCAGTAATGAATGCAAAATAACAATTTAAATCTGCAGGAAAGACTTGAGAACAGATATATAAATAGGTTTATGATCAGAATAGTATGATTCCAAATTACCCCATGAATGTAAGTTATTTTTAGGAAAATTTATATATATGTGATCTAGGCATGAGCCATAATCAGTAGTTGGTGAATTAAGTAAGGAGGTGTATTGAAAGTTGATTTTTAGATAATTGGCTATCGAACTATTCTGGGAGGAATCCTGGTTAAAGTCTCCTAAAAGAATAGTTGGAGAATGGAGGGAAACATTTGGCGATATTTTCTCAAACAGGGTCTTGAAGTTCTGTAACGTAGCTTGTTTTGGAGGAAAATATACAACACAGATTAATATTGTTCAATTTTGTAATGACCAACTCCAAGAAGCAGCACTTGAAACAACTGAACTGTGGTCAGTGCATGCATATATTGCCAATCCATGCTTGCTAATTTCTTTATCTGCAAAAAACACTGAAAACCCAGGAATATCATACTTGGAACCAGGTAGAAAAACCCTAGTTTCACACAATGCAAGTATATCTGCATGAACATGAAAGATGTCTTTTGTTATATCAATGAAATGTTTTTGCAGAGAACGACAATTGTGGAAAACAACTGTTACTGATTCATCATTGCCAAAATCAGATAAACTTGGTAAATGTAAAGACAATAATTTATCTGCACGTAAACGATTCATCTCTTGCTTTACAGCTTCAGACACACTAATTTTCTTTTCATTCAATTCTATGATGAACAAAGAATTTAAATTTTTAACTCGACTAAGACCAACATGGATGTGGTCGTTTTTTCTCTTTCCAAAATGTACAACTGCTCCATGTAAAGTTGACCCCTGTGCTTTATGTATAGTTTTACCTGCTGACATTTGAATAGGAAATTGCCTTCGAACAATAGGGTAGGTCTTGTAGTGCTAAATGTAAAAATTGCGTGTTGTTTCTAAGGTAGGTGTCCAACCTACAGAAATGTTTCTTCTGTATAAATTGCAGTATTTTTTACGCCAATGCATGCCAGTTTTAACATCTTCAAATTCCACCCAAATTATACTACAACGGAATGGAATTTTCAACCCTGTAGTCAAACATTTTTATAACACAAGGTGTTCCATTAGCTAAACCATCATTGACATCAATATTGAGACAATGTTCATATGGAGGTCCTTTACCAAGATTCAAAATCTTTTGATTTCTACATCTGTAATTGGGTCCAATATCCTTGTTGATGGCATGGGAGGCAAGGGAAAATTAAACCTACATATCGCTCTGCCTTTTTTCTGCATGTTCTTGCATGTCTATGTGTTTGATAATTAATGAGCTCAGGTCTTCCCCCACTTTTGCTACAAGTAATGTATTTGTCAATGAAGACACCAACATCATCCTCATTTGTAGAATCATAAACTGGGGAATTTTTTATCCAAATTAACATGTGAACATGGGGGGAACCCCTTTGTTGGAACTCAACTCGAAAGAAGAAATCAACTGTCTCACCTATTGGTTTCAGTTCATGCTTTAACACATGAGATACAAATATTTGAAATTTGTGATCAAAATATCTTGCACATGTGACATGATCAGATTTTATGAGATGACATTTGTCTTGCCAGGTCAAGTTTTCAAGTTCTGAATCATTTAATTCCTTACCATGAACAAACTTTGACAAACAACCTAATAGAGGAAACCACTTGGTCTCTGCTGCAGAAAAAGAACAAAACCAAGTTGGAATACCTAATTGTCGTATCATAGCAAAAACATCTTTCTTTGTCTTTTCCCAATAAGGAGGAGAGCCTCGTAAATTTCTTAGAACTAGAAAACCATCATCTTGTTTAACAATATTATCAACAAATCCTGGACTTAAAACTTCATGTGCTGTAATTTTTTTACCCTTGGTCTTGCATTTTCGAACTGCCAACATTACTTTGTATTTATCTGCTTAATTTGAAGTCGTTTTAGTTTAAAAATATATTTGGAATATTTGTAGCAACTCTACGATCAACATTTCTTAACTCCCATTTACAAATAGTACTATAATGAAGAGGCGTTTGTCGATCAGAATTATCTGGTCTTGTTTTGCCACAATAGATTGTTGGAAAAGCTAAATATTCTGAATTAATGTCCTGAAATAGTCCTAGAGGAGTGTGTTTTTCACCTGGTGCAAGAGACAAAATTTGATTAAATTCCCTAAAATCTGCCGATTGTAACACTGTATCCGTATTGCCAGTAAGTCGTTCATGAAAGTTTGCATCTTCAGTCCATTCATCAGAATCACTTTTGTCATAAGCACTGGTTTCCATGGATTCTATTTCTTGACCAGTTTTGTTAGACCTTACGATAACTGTTTCATCATTCTCAAGTTCTGTAGGAGTACCAACCCATAAATCGTCAACTATGATACCTTCACCTTGAAATAACGAACTGTTTTGAACTAGCCATTTTGCAGCTTCCATTACTTTATTCGGTCTGACCTTTTCATAAGACACGTGATGTTTCTAACAAAGTTTCCTCTTAAATTTCACTGCAATAGTTTCTGA
This sequence comes from Gigantidas platifrons, assembly GCA_002080005.1. NCBI lineage: Eukaryota > Metazoa > Mollusca > Bivalvia > Mytilida > Modiolidae > Gigantidas > Gigantidas platifrons. The sequence goes on from MJUT01036955.1 coordinate 8,226, forward strand.
ATCATCTAACATTCTAGGCAACTGTCTTACAGTGTTATTTACATCTGCAGGAACATTTACTATGTTACCTTTCAAGTTTATTGGATTTATGCCTGTCACACCGAACCCTTTCCATTGTTGAAAACATTATTTTGTGCAAGTCATATTGCAATAAATCATATGAGGTACCGCATGTTGATGCACAAAGACCTCGTAGGTAAGTACACAAGTCAACAATGTTAGGAAGACAGCCAAGAACACATTTACCAACTGGACAACCCAAACCATAGTCATCACGTGCATGAGAATCAAATGTATAAAACACATTGCCATCAAAATACAAACCTATTGCATTTCCAGCAGCAATAAAAATAAACTGAGAACTAGAATTGCATTCTCTTGCAAATGCATTTTCGAGAGAAAGAAATGGTAAACACCCCTCATACCCTGGATGCATAATACCACTACACAATGACATAATCTTATATCCAAAAACAATATTTTCCCACTGCAAATGGCATGGTATATTTGATGGGTGTAAATAATCACCATGTAAACGACAAGCTTTATATATTTCTTTGTACAAATAGTCACCGCAACATAAAATAGTGTCCAAGTCTACAGAAGTCCATGCAGTAAGACCTTCTTTTTTCATTTTCAATTGCACAAAAAAAAACCAGCACAATTTGCAACACACTGTTTACCTCTTGAAATGGCATGAACAAAATCTGCACCCTGGTGGAAAGTAGCCTTACACACCAAAATAAATGGCATATTTACATTTATTATGCAGTCCTCGAAATGAAAATTTCAATTTACTGGTCCGAAAGTCTGAATCAAATTCTTGTGTGTATTCCTTTTCATTTGATGATGGGGTTTTCCCTATCGCTATAACTAGATGTAAGATATAAATAAAGTTGGATAACCTGTTTATATAGTATGCATATTTTTGCACGAGAAACTTTTGGCGGTAATCAGAAAGGAGTATTGTAATTATATAAAAGTCTGTTTGAATAATTTTATTATCAAAGGTGGTCTCAGTAACTACGATGCGGATGTTTAGGTTTTCGCTGCAAAGTGGTTTTTGTTTAGTACATTGTCATGTTTGTAATTCAGTATTAAATGTACTATTTGTTGAATTAAAAAGTGTTTCGCAATAAAAAAAAAAAAAAGAGAAATGTTACTACGAGCAACCAAACCTAATTTATGTGTTGTCTTTTTATGTGTCCATATGAGGTAGACAGTAAGGTAGAATTTAAATATATCTAAATAAATCTGAAAAATGTACTACTGGTCAGAACAAAGTTTTACTGATCTTGGGTTATGTACCTGCCTGTACAATAATAAAATGGAATTGGCAACATCTGTAATGAACTAGAGTACGATGCCAACTTAAAAATATATACATGTAGTCCCATGAGGCCAACTACTATGCCAAAAGCTTAATACACACTTGCACACTAGATGTACAAACTCAAAGTCATGTAAATCAGTTAATCTAGCTTCAAATTTAATGATAATTGACATGTTGTTGCATTTATATTTACATGAAGTGTTAAAACGATATATCACAATTCGACAGTTAATGATTACCTTCTCTCCATAAAGCAAGAGATGATATTATCATTATGAATTAAGCTTCATGTACATTTGTACCTCTCCAATGTGTCTTCAATATTTTTGTATTGTTTATCAGTTCAACAGCTGCATAGTTACAATGTATTGAAACTTCGGTCAAGATATTTCATTGTAATGAATTTTTTTTTTATCTTGTATAATAAATCTGGCTGGTAAGACTGTACAAATGAAATGAGCAGAATGTGTGTAATTCAGAGTTTGTATTCATGAAAATTTAACGAATATAAAATGGTGTATGATCAATTCAATTTTTTTCCTAAATTACCAAGTAAATATCTTTTTCTCTTGTTTTCAAAACTTTTGACGCACATGTAATATTTATATTCGGAGGTGAAAAATTACTTAATCTGTATTTATATCATATTGAACTTGAAAATATGCATTTCATTCAATTCTTTTCATTTTTCAATCTCCACATGAGCAATAAGCTTCTTTATTATTAATTCTCTAGGTTAAACACTGATTTTGCTTGTCATTGAACAATATAAAATATGTTTATACATGTATCCACAGATATGCCCAAATTGTGTGTATGGACACAAAACATCCGGAAACCATGATATATGCTCATTGCAAAGAAGACAACTTGTACAATATACCACTGTACTTAATTCGCTATGAGAGTGACGATATTATGAAACATTGTAGACAGAAGAAACAGAAAATAAACAAAAGACCCAACAGAAAATTATACAGTTTACAGTGGAAACATGGACTGACTGACGACAGAGCCATAACCTAATACTGAACAAACTTATGTAACATAACAACATATTTACATTTCATTCAAACTATTTAATACAAAAACTAAAACTACATACATATAAAAAATGACAAAATTAAATGGCTTGCACATTTCAAACATGTACCAAGTTACAACCTATACACTCTTT
>MJUT01036961.1:0-28403 GCA_002080005.1 Gigantidas platifrons
AACATACTAACTCTAGTCAAAGGTGATAAACATACTAACTGTAGTCAAAGGTGATAAACATACTAACTGTAGTCAAAGGTGATAAACACACTAACTGTAGTCAAAGGTGATAAACATACTAACTGTAGTCAAAGGTGATAAACATACTAACTGTAGTCAAAGGTGATAAACATACTAACTGTAGTCAAAGATGATAAACATACTAACTGTAGTCAAAGGTGATAAACATACTAACTGTAGTCAAAGGTGATAAACATATTAACTGTAGTCAAAGGTGATAAACACACTAAATGTAGTCAAAGGTGATAAACATACTAACTGTAGTCAAAGATGTTAAGCATACTAACTGTAGTCAAAGATGTTAAACATACTAACTGTAGTCAAAGGTGATAAACATACTAACTGTAGTCAAAGGTGATAAACATATTAACTGTAGTCAAAGGTGATAAACACACTAAATGTAGTCAAAGGTGATAAGCATACTAACTGTAGTCAAAGGTGATAAGCAGATTAACTGTAGTCAAAGGTGATAAACATATTAACTGTAGTCAACTTTAGGTGATAAATATAGATTATTACATGACATTTTTCCATTCATAATCTTTGTCAGCCCTATGTCATGACATCAGTCAGAGAGCCGATAGTCTCAAGGGGTGATATATGAACGAGGGTTGATAAAGGGTATAATAGAGGACGTTAGTCCTCATTACTGTAGACCACATTTGTTGGACCCCCCGCGTAAACAACCTACTGATGCTTTATTTCTCGCGTCTGATCTCGCGTCTATACTGATCGCGATATTTAAATGTTGGGGCGCTGACGAATAATAGTCATTTCGTACCATATCCATTTCGTACATTCCATTTCGCACTACAGTGAAAACCATGTCGTACCATATGCAGATCGATACATGATAACCATTTCGTACCATATGCATATTGATACAGTCGTATCAAAGGCAGATCGACACATTACTGCCATTTCGTACCATATACAGATCGATACATTATGACCATTACGAAAAGGTATGGTACGAAATGGCTATGGTACGAAATTATTATCTTCGGTAGTGACACCGTGAAACCCGGATGTGTAAGCCAACTTAGATACGAAAGTAAATTACTTTCATGTAAAAGATTTGAATAATAGCTACTTTGTTTTGTTTTTGTTAAATACAATTTCAGTGTATTTTCATTCCCAACTCAATAAATTTCAAAACGACATACATTTCATTTGCAACTGAGTCTGTATCCAAACTCCGGACAGTTTTCGTATCCGCTACCAAACACAATTCCTGTCCAAGGTTATTTGTATTCCTAAAATTAACATGTTAACATTTTTTTTCATTCATTTCATCGGGGGCGACAGCTAGCGGAGGTGCCAGTCGCTAAGGTAAACATCGTTTCCGAGGGTGCCCTCTTCTGCGCCCGCGTGATATACTGTTATTATTATTATTATATTGTTACCAAACTATATATAGCTTCTCACCGTTGCTCTACCTTATTAATAAATTAGACATAGGTATCAGTATACAAATAAAACAACAACAATATTAAATTAGACACAGGTACCAGTATACAAATAAAACAACAACAATATTAAAATACTAACGTCCTCTCTATAGGCCATGCCTACTCATATTAATATGAAAAATGACATGCTATGATCTTTTTTTATCATATACTTCAACAGAGGAAATAACTTATTTGTACCAAATTGTTTAGTAATTCTAGGCTATAATCAAATACATAGTTATAGAGCAAGAAATGTATTGTCTTAATATGCAAATCCAATAAATGAACTTTTCTTAGCACTTTCAATATTGGCAATTAATAATTTTCTGTGCAAATATTCAGTAAAACAGTTTAGTCCTACGATGATAAACTTTGAAGTGAAATTATAAGTGATTAACGATGTTTTTTTTTTAAACGAGAGGACGTTTCTCAGTCATCTCATCGAAGGACGAAGCGATTCCTCGAGTTAAAAAAACACATCTTTAATACAAGAGTTCGGAGTTAGACAATCTTTTGTAAAGGAGGTAAAATAGAACTATTTATATTTCCCGCCGTTGAACGTTTATTCCAAATGGCGGGTTTTACTCTGTATTATGTTCCTTTGAATTGAAGATTGATGCAGGAAAATATCTTAAAAAAATAATACCCACAGCTATTTATGTATTCTTTCTAATATGACAAATAATAATTGGTTTGTCTGTATATTATGTTACTGTAAATCTAACACTGATACAGGGAAAATACCTTCGTAAGAAAAAGAAGTATGTTTCTTTTAATGCGACAAATAAGATCATAAAATGTCAATTATTTTGATTAAATATAGTCTGCTCATTTTTTTTCATAAAGCAGGTAATTTTACACCTGAAATGTTCAGTGTCATCTACGGTATTCGGTAGCTAAATTTGAACATTGTCATTACATCCGATGCGGCGATACTGCACAATATAGCAAAGTTTCTTTATCTGCAGTTTCAACTTCTGATGAATAATCCTAACCTAGACAGGCAATGATCAGTGATAACATAGAATATGAAATTAACACGCAACCACTACCCAGTAGGATATAAAAGGGAAAGATTTTTCTCTGCTGATAATGACAGCTATTTGTAACAAAGGGCGGCAGCCATCTTAAAAAAGTGTTCGAAAATGAGACCCGGATGTACACCTTTATCGCTATGATAGTATGTTTATCCACAGGCATTTGACCGATGGACCTTAATTTCGCCGTGTTTGCCACGAGGGTACGTATTTTCAGGGCTAGTAACGATGTAGGGCCTCTAATTAATTGTGGGTCCTGGGTCCACAGGAATACTAGAAAATACACAACGTAAGAAACAAATCACTGAAAATGGCGGCGTACTGCTAAATTTCTTATTATTGTCGATTTCCCTGATTTCTGAAAAATAAACGGATGGAATGCACTAACCTTGTGGACCCCATCAGCTGTTGTGCCACTAGTTTACTCTCATATTCGTACTAATTTGCATATATACCCCCGACTATATGTTCCCAAGACAGATTGTCAACGAACACGGAGGTCGACCACTTATTTTCTATTACGCGGCACGCGATTGGTCAAGGCAAATTTCCGGAAAAGAATTGACCAATCGCGTGCCGCGTAACAGAAAATAAGTCGACCTCCGGGTTTGTGGACAATTTTGTTTCTTACCTTGAGTATTTTTCTAGTAATCGTGTGGACCCAGGACCCACAATTAAATAGAGGCCGTACATCGTTACTAGCCCTGAAAATACGTACCCCCGTGTCAAACACGGGAAAATAAAGGTCCATCGGTCAAATGCCTGTGTGTTTATCAAGGATCTGGTAATGCGACGTCATTATAATCAAATTAGAAAAATGCGATATATCTCAGCATTCTTGACAACGCTTAGCGATTAGCGATAATCGGAATCTTCTCAGCGCTTACGTGATATGAAATATATTGGTTTTAAACATCAAAGGGAAAGTAAATAAAATAGTGATAAAAGATATTATCAATATTGTATTTGTTTCTTGCAGAATATTGGAAATAGTTGTTCTGTTGTTTTTCATACACTCCTGATAGGACTTCTAGTGTCTACAGCAGTAACTTGCATGTTAAATTTGCAGTTTTTCTTTTCTGTGTCATGGATGCATTTGGATTGGAAAAAAAAAGCATCTATAGTGAACAATATTAAATTCGTTGAACTGATGTCGTCACGAGATGGAGGAATGGAACGCTCGGTTGCTAATGCTAGTAACATCACACGTGGCAAAAAAATTTGTCCTTGGCCACCGAAATATTTGAGTAAGTACAACTAGAGAGACATAAGTGTATTAACTAGGAATATAAATATACAGTCAACCCTTCCCATGCGATCACCTCTATTAAGCAGTCACCTGTATTTAACGGTCTTTATTCTGCCATAGAAAATTTAATATGAATTAAACCTCTTATAAGAGGTCGTCTATCTAATAAGGCCACTGTTTCCATGTCCCAAGGGTGACCTGTTAATACAGGTTTGGCTGCATGTTGGTTTTTGTTTCATTTCGAAATATTCATAAAACGTTATTATATGACTTCAAATTATGTCTTTTTCTGATTGGCTACTTTAAACATATTTTATTGTTCAATAAGAAACAATTGGATAGGACACAAGTTTCACAACTTAGAAACGTCTTCTCCAATACATACATGAATTAATACAAAATGAACTTATAGGATATTATATACATATTTCATATTAAGTGAAGACATGAAAAAAAAAATGAAAACAAAAACTAAAAATGTTGAACGTCATGCATGTGGATTATCCAAGCTAAATTATACTTAATCGAACACACCCTTTTATCTTAATGACACGAACACACCAAACATTCAATTGGGATTTAACTTTCTAGTGGATTTATATTCAAAGTGTGTGTTTAATTAAGGTAGTTAACATGTGAAGATATATGGAGGAATCATTATTCTATTAATGTTCGGTAAGCATATTGCTTTTTTTTATAAATATTTTTGTTAAAAACTGTTATTTATGATATGACGACTCGATAATCCAGTTGCATGAGGTTGCCTCAAAACTAGTTCATACGATCTTGATCAATAAAGTAAGACATAAATCTATTATTAACCTGTTACATGTTACAAATAACTAATTTACAAACATTTATGATCATGACATAGAAAAGCAACAGGTGTTTTTAATGTATTTTTGTACAGTCAAAAAATATGGAACAATTTATATCACAGTTAAGTGTTTCATTTCCGAATAATAATAAATCAATATTTACCGGAATTCCAATCAAATTCAACTTATTTATTTCAAATAACATAATAATACGCGATAAGGTAAATCTGTTACAGTGTAACAAGTAATGCTCTGCATTTTCATTAATGTATCCACATAAACAATCAGAATTTACAATTAAATTTGCATGATATAAATCTGCATTTAATGCACTGCATTTATATCGCATTCTAGAGTGCAATACACTGAGATAGCGGTCACCTATAGAATAATATTGAGGATTTCTCCTCTTAGTAAAAAGTATTTGCTGAAGTTTTAGTTTAAAAGAGGAAAACGTAGGAAGATTTCTAATAGTTAGATCCAAAGAATTCCATGCTTGAATAGTACATGGAAAGTAAGAATTTTGGTAAACAGACAAACGATTAAAAGGTACATGTATATTGTGACTGTTAAGTAAATTATAATTATAATTAAAAATTTGCTGACACTAATTCATATAAATAATCTGGTGCTTCTTTATTGACAATTTTGTAAAAAAAAAAGTAGCAGTTTTTTTTTAACTTTCCTTCTTGTACTCAATGTTTCCCACCCCGTTTCCTTGTAGATTGAATCAAAACTAGCATATATAGATAATCCAGTCACTATACGAGCTGCTTCTATTTGTATTTTTTCTAGACGATTACAGTTTGTTTGTCCACAATTATCCCAAACTTCTGATGCATATTCCAAAATAGGTCGAATAAAAACTAAATATATTTTTTCAAGGTAACCTCTTTTTAACCTGTATTTAGTTTTCGTAATATGTTAAGTTGCTTGGACGTTCTTTCAATAAGTACATCAATATGTTTTGTCCACTTACAATCATTGCTAAAAATAACACCTAAATGTTTATGCATATGCACAGGAGATAGTGAAATATATGTTAAAGTCAAATATTAAATTATATTCTAAATGCCTAGTACTAACAATCATAATATCTGTTTTATTGGGATTGAATTTCACAAGCCATCTATATGATCATGCATTTAAATATTCTAAATCTGTATTTATTAATGTATGTAAATTTTCTTCATTATGTGCCATATGACCAATACAAGTGTCATCAGCAAATAGTCTACCAAAACCAGTTATATTGTCTGCTATGTCATTTATAAAAATTAGAAAGAGCAATGGGCCCAAGACTGACCCTTGGGGCACACCAGCCTTTAAATCCCCAGTACTTGATATTGCATCTTTAATAACCACTCGTTGTTTTCGTCTTGAAAGATAACTTTTTAACCAGAAAAGAAGCTTCCCTTTTATGCCATAATTTTCGAGTTTTAAAATAAGCGCTTTAATCCAAATTGTATCAAAGGCTTTACTAATATCAGCAAAGATTATACTAGTTGTTTGTTTTTTATCCAACGCAAGTAAAATATTATCATAAAGTTCAATTAACTGATGGGTAGTTGAATATCCCGGCTGAAAGCCAGACTGGAATTTATATAAAAGTTTGTTTATATGCAGGTGATTATAAATTTGTTCATAAACAATTTTTTCTAAAATCTTATTAACACATGACAATAAGGAAACTGGACGATAATTTGACGGTAGAGATTTATCCCCCTTTTTAAACAACGCAATGACATGGGCAATTTTCCACTGATTTGGAAAAACCATTTCTTGTATCGATCTATTAAATAACATGGACAGTGGTTTTGCTATTTCATTTTTTACAGCTAATAACATTCGGTTACTTATAATATCATGTCCAACAGCCTTATCTACATTCAACGTGGAAATTATATCTATAACATCTTGTTCACAAACTTCAATATCAGAGAGAACATTCAAGCATCTACAATCAAAACCCGGTAAAACCTTACTTTCATCGTTTAAATTAGATATTGAACAAAAATAATTATTTAAAATTTCTGCTTTTTCTATGGATTCGTATGATAATTTGAAATCATTCTCTGGGTCTGAAAGAGGAGGAGTCTCATTAGATGAACTTTCATTTTTTATTAACATATTCATGGTTTTCCAATATAATTTGCTATTGGCTGATTTTAATTCATCTAAATTTTCATTTATATTTGCATAAAATTTCTTTTTGGCCTGTTTTTTTAAATTATTTACCTTATTTCGCTGTTGTTTATATTTCATCTGTGTTAGTACTGATTTCACTCTTGGAAAAGTTTTACGAAAACGATCACGTATTCGTATCTCTCTTCTCAAAGTGGAATCAAACCAAACTTTGTCGTCATTTCTTATAATTACCTCCCTTGTCGGAATGCATATATACTAGCAATTTTCAAAAATATTGACGTAAAATTAGAGACCGCTCCATGAATATCACTTGCACCAGTTATTAAATTGACCCAGTCTGTTTCAGATATTTTTTGTTTCATAAGAAGATAATTTGCTCGTTTATAATCCCAAATTTTACGCTTATAATTTTTATTATTACTGAAACCACAACCTATTGTGACATATGTTCCATCATGATCGCTAATCTCTCTGTCAATGGGTATTGTGTCACTATCAATAATACTAATCGAGTCGGTGATCAAAATTGGATCAAGTAAAGAATAGTTTATACCTGTGCGATTATCAAAATGTGTCGGTTTATTAATAATGTTAACAAAACCATTGATGAAAAGAATATCTCTATTATTTGTAGGAATATTATCAATAAAATTTATGTTCAAATCACCCAAACATATAATACTGCAATTCTCATCGAGAGCTCTTTTTAGCATAAAATCAAAATACTGCCAATAATAAGCAGGTGCTTGTCTCACTGACCGGTAATTTATGTTGATCAGTATAGACTGAAATTTAGTTTTAAGTTCAAACCACACACACTCTAGTAAATCGCCGTGTTCTAAATCCTGTCTACGTACAACATTAACAAAACTTTTATAATAAAAAATAATACCACCTCCACTACAGTTCCTGTCCTTCCTAATGGGAACCTCAAAATCCGGCAAACTTATGTCAGCATCACTTATACTGTTATCTAAATGAGTTTCTGTAAAAAAAATATAATATCAAAGTCTTCAACTATATCTATAATATAATTTAATTTATTTCGCAGACTTCGTATATTCGCATGAAAAATAGATAATGTGTTTTCGAGGGAAACTGGTGTGCCCTGTGGTCCTGGGTTTAATTCAATATCCCCACAAACAATCAATAAACTAAATAATAATAGATAAGATAATATTATATTATAATTAGACTTATATTTCACTAAATACCATGACATAATATATCTTAAGTATAACAAAAACATATCAATAAAATCAATCAAACACACCGACACCTTTCTGGATTTTCTTAAACAAATCATACTAATTTTATTATAGAACAGCCCTATTGTTACCCTGTATGATACAATATCAACCATTATCAATAGAAAATGTTTTGACAAGGTTTAATAAATAGGGCTGTGAAAATATATGTGTACATGTATAACAGTATAATTTAAAACAATGACATTTTATATGATCAAGATCGTAGTGAAACAAAAATTGTAAACAAAGCAAAAAATATATGTACAAACTCAAGATTATGGCAATGCTTCACACGATTGTCGTTTTCTTAAGTAAGAGAATTGTTTTTTAAAGAATATATGTCTATTAGACATTAACATTAGCTGTGTTATATTTTATTTATCATAATTATGTTATAACAATATTTCGCTTTTGTATATATACATATGTTAGACATAAAGGATCTGACACCGGTAAGAGGGCAAGACGGAAAAATCTCAGACACCCAAGGGAAAGATTTCTGGTCTCCAATGAGGCTCAGCCGAGTTGGAGACCAATAGAAATCTTTCCCGCGGGTGTCTGAGATTTTTCGGAATTACAATCTTGCATTCCGGAATTACAATCTTGACCGGAAGTTAAAAACACAAGAATGAAAACACAAATATTTAAACACACAAATAAGTGCTTATTGCATCCAACATTATTGTAAATATAGTTTCGGTATAATAAAACAATTATTTCCTGCACTTGCGGTGAACATCATAATTGATATTATAAACGATTTTATTGATACAGTGACATTTTGCTAAACGTAGCATTTTTACGGGAAAAGTAGAGTGAAATTCTTATCTCACCCACGGGTAAAGACATATAGAATCTAACACCGGCAAAAGTGCAAGACAGGGAAATCTTACCCGAGGGTGTCGGAGACTTCCCTGTCTTGCACTTTTTGCCGGTGTTTGATTTTATTTCTCACTTTTATATCAGCTGTTACCTAATTGTTTTGTTTACATTCCCGATCGAGCGTTTTCCCGCAAATTTTGTTTCCATTGCTCCTTCTTCTTCTTCCTAATACAGGATAGACTCGTAGGAACGAGTGAAATTATCCCGGCGTGGAGACTGAAAATTTTGAATTTACAATTAAAAATTATTTACATAATTACATTATTTACATAGTGTGGATGTTTACATGAATTCTGGAGGGAATAGGATACCCTCCAGACCAGACTTAAAGCTGTCAATGTCTGGTGCTAATGCCACTGAGGACGGGAGGTAATTCCAACTTCGGATGGTTCTTGGGAAGAAGGAAAATTTATATACATTTTTTGATGTTGTGATATGTTTATATTTATGTTCCCCCCTGGTTCTTGCGTCCCCTTTTGATAGGTATTGCTGGTGGTCAATTGCTATCATGTTGTTCCTGATCTTATACAACATGGTAACCCTACTTTTAGCACGCCGTTGACTCAGGGGTTCCCAGTTTAGTGCATCTAACATTTTTGATACTGTGCCTGGCTCTTTGTTTCTGTAATTGTTGAAGTAAATATTCACTTTATTCATATGCATCCGTGTCTTGGCAGTATTTTAAATGTATTTCATAATAAAAATACAATGTATTTAATAAATATATGATAAATGTAACTCAACACTACAACTGTGGCTGTGAAAAAATATTTGAATTTGGTCAAAGGGAGGTACGTTAGTTACTAACAAGGGAGAGCACTCTATTATTTACTCAAAGTAAACAAACATTGACTTGAAAGTCATACACCGTGAAACATGAAAGGTGCACGATAGTTAAATTATTAGCTAGCAGAATAGTATACATACATTAATTTAAAAATACTTATGTAATAGAATCGTGGTTTTATTGGTGAAGCATGGAGAACTGGGGGCAGTTGACATAAACTGTACAGCATGTATTTGCCGGTAAAACGCACGTGATTTTTTTGTCTTGCACTAGTACAAGATAAGACAATCTCACATCGCTAAAAATAGGAACTGGTCTGTCTCGAAAGTGAGAAAAGGATATCTCACACGGCTAAAAATAGGAACTGTGCTGTCTCATTAGTGAGAAAAAGATTTGTTAACTCTATCAGTAGAAACGTCGTCTGCTCAATTGTGGGACGAAATTAATCAAGTCTATTTATAAGATTTATAAACAACACCTGAAATTGATTGTCAAACAGGTATTTAAAGATGTAATAATGAATATCGTGGATAAGAAAAGATAAAGAAACATGGCGGATATGAGTGGTCACCTGTAATGTAGCTCTGGTCAGTTGTTTTATTTGTATGCTTATCCATTGTTGGAGTCGAAAATTTGAGGGAGGATGGAACATTTGAAACTGAGAATCTAACTGAATATACAGAAAATTGTTTTATGGGCCGCAAGTCGAAAAGAAGACGTGAAAATAGTTCGGTGAGTTCATCACTTGCTAACATGTCGAACACACCGCCACCCTCGATGTCCAACTTGACTTATGCGGTTCAGAATGCTAACGAGACTCTCTATGGGTCACCACATGTAATTCCTCCTATTTTTACAAATGTGTCTCCTACGAACCCAAACATGCAAATGCAACTAGGACCACAAATGCAAACATCGATCCCAATACACAGCACTTTTGCACAGTCGAACGCACCGCACATACTTGTGAATGGACAAGGTCAAGGACACATGAATACACAAACATCAACAACAAATCAACATACGGTGTTTAAACTTTCAGACAATACTGAATGATATACAATCCAGATTAATTAAATTAAACTTATTAGATAGTATCAATGACAGGCTACGGAACATTGAACAACGATTTGAGATGGTTGAAAATGACATTAGTCAATTGAAAAGGTCGGTCACAGAACATGAAAAGTATCTTGAAACAAATGAGCTACAATGTAGAGATTTTAACGCTAGAATCCAAAATTTTGAAATTGCCAGAGATGAACTTGACCATAGAACCAAAGAACTACACGAAACTTTATTAGATCAACAGACTCGATCAATGAAATATAATTTAATTTTTGAAAATATTCCAGAAGTTATCCCCGACACAGATATGAAGGAAGACACACAACAAATTCTTAAAGATTTTCTACAGAGTGAATTAGAGATTGTAAATGTACAATTTCACAACGTTCATCGGTTGAAACCTAGACGTGATAGAAAGCCCCCATCTATTGTGGCAAAATTTGTTTACAATAAGGACAAGGATTCTGTGCTCAATGCAGCTCGAGCAAAATTAGCACATAAACCATTCAAAATTTATCAACAGTACCCACAAGAAATTAGCGAAAGACGGCGAGTATTGGTCCCAACCATGAAGGAACTCCGTAATCAAAATAGACGTGCATACATTGTGAGAGACAAATTGTATGTAGATGGAAGACTTTACATACCCCCAGAAGCTCAAGTACAAAATCATCCCACACTTCGTGATGATCCGAATGCCCTTCGTAATGCTGATCCTAGAAACCAAGTTCTCTTTAGCTAGGACAAGAGGCATAGTGATGCTAATGAAAAACACTGTGTACTGAACAATATTAATAAATCATCATTATTTAATATATGTTGTTTAAATGTCTGTGGTTTGATGTCAAAATTAAAAGACCCTGATTTTTTAAATATTTTCTAAAATTATGATATTCTATTTTTTCAAGAGACGAAAACTGATAATTTAGATCATTTATCATTGCCAGATGGTTTCACTTATGTAGCCAAACATAGAAAAAAAAATGCCTAAGAAAATCTGGTGGTATTATTACTATTTTCAAAAAAAGTCTTGCAAATTTACTTGAATTTCCAGATACATTGTCTGAATATGTGCAATGGGTTAAAATTGATAGTAGTATTTTTGGTACAGACAAAAATGTTCTGTTTGGAAACATTTATATTCCCCCCGAAAACACAAAATATTCATGTTTGGATGCATTTAATGAAATTGAATCAGAAATGTTTCAATTATCTGAACATAGTGATCTCATTGGCCTTCTAGGTGATGTTAACGCAAAGACAGGTAAATTACTTGATTATGTTGAAACTGATAAATCTTTACTTAACATTTTTGATTTGCAAGATGATGTTGATTTAATTAATTATATGTACGATTACGAAAATATCGTTAAAGCTGGTGCTTCATTGTCTAGAAATAGTAATTGTACTGGGAGACCAAATACATATGGTCATATGTTACTTGATTTTTGTAGAAAAAATAACATTTATATTGTCAATGGTAGAGTCGGTAAAGATAAGTTGCTTGGCGAATGTACTTGTCAAGATGTCTCTATGATAGATTACTTTTTATCGTCATCTAAATTGTTTTTTCATATATTAGATTTTGAAGTCAAAAACTTTTCTCCAAATTTATCGGATGTACATAGTCAACTTCACATTTCTCTGAAAATTCCTAATAAAGAAATTGCATTAACTGCAGATGAGAATGAAAGGTCAGAACGTATTCAAGCTAGAAAATGGTGTAGTGAAAAATCACAAGAGTACTTACAAAACTTAGTGTCTGATGAGAGGTTACAGAATATTATTGACACTGTAGACACTATTTTTATCAGACACGAGCACGGTGACCTTTTGAGCGACAGAGACATAAATTCGGTTATTGATGATATTGGTACATTGTTTGATGATAATGCCAAAAATGTTTTTGGTACAAAAAGTAGTTTGTCACATGACGATTTAAATGTAAGGCCAAAACAAACACCATGGTTTAACAACAAATGTAGAACCAATAGAAAGGCTTTTCATGAAGCAAGAAAGACATATAATATACATAAGACTAATGTTACTCGTAATAATATGAACCTAGCCAGTCGTGAATATAAAAAAGAGCTAAACCGGGCTTATGTTAAGTTCCAATCACGTTTATCAGGTGAAATTAGAGAAGCGTCAAGTCATAACCCAAAGAGATTTTGGGATATACTAAAACGATGTACAAATGCTAAAAAATCTAATGTAGAAGTCCCGTTGACTGAATTGTATGAATATTTCAAAAATATAAATTCTTCTGATGAAGAATATGAACAAAACAATGATATCAATAGCTACAATATACAATTTGGTTTGGAAATTTCAAATCATATACTTAATTGTAGTATTACTGATACTGAAATCGAAAATGTAGTTCGTAACCTACCAAACAATAAAGCAGTTGGTACAGATTGTATGCGAAATGAATATTTAAAAAGTACCCTTCATTTACTACTCCCAAGTTATGTGAAAATTTTCAATATCATTTTTGATACTGGTATATTCCCAGAAAGCTGGACATTAGGCGTTATTCAACCCGTATACAAAAACAAGGGTGACTCAAAAGATCCATCAAAGTATAGACCAATTAGTCTACTTAGCTGCTTCAGCAAAGTTTTTACAAGTATATTAAATAATCGATTAAACTCATTTGCAGACGAAGTTAACCTTATTTCCCACTCACAAGCTGGCTTTAGAAAGATGCATTCCACATTAGATAACATTTTTATTTTGAACAAAAGACAAAAAAAAAAATATGGTGTACGGGGTTGTCTCTAATCCTCTTTATCACCAATGAGGATTTCCCCACCCAGTCTGTATATATCTTGTCTGCTTTTAACAACTAATGGACGAGAACGTTCAGTTTCCGTAACAAGCACAGAACCATCGTGTGTCCAAAAAGAATGTATTGGCTGACGTCCCTAGTAACGATCTTTATAGAACATTATAATCACCTCGTGGTTTTGTTTACCTTGTTGGAATGTTATAATCACCTGGTGTGACGTCACGCCAGGTGAATATAACATTCCAACAAGGTAAACAAACGAAAATGTCGTGATAAAAAGCTTATTGTAAGGATGAAAGAAACATATAAAATGTGTCATATAATAAAACAATTAATGATTTTCAATTCGGTGGATACCAGGATTTATTAACCCAAGAATAATATATTTACCTCGGCCCTAAGGGGCCTCGGTAAATATAATATTCTTGGGTTAATAAATTCTGTTATCATATACTTCCTCAAGATATGTTTAATTTTGCATATGTCATAAATTCGAAATGCAACAAGTCATATCTCCAGGGGGGTGTAATAACCTGATCCTTATTACATGGGGGTGTAATAATGTGTGCCGTATTACATGAGGGGTGAGATATGGATTTTTCAAAATGGCGGCAGGAAATTTTGCATCAAATCGAGTATATTTTATCTAGTTTTTCACAATTATTTTGTCTTTCATTTTGGAAAAAATATCGATTTTCCTTCCAAAATTCACGTTTTGCGGTCCGATCAGTTTTCGTTATTAATGTATCGTTGTTTACTTCTGTCGTCTGTTACTGTCAAAATGGATTACGAAGAAAACCTGGAAAATGCTCGTTATGCAACGAATGATGATACCACAGGCACTTGTTTCTATCAATGGGGAACTCTTCCTCCCTCTTACTATTACAAGGTGCTCAGCTATTTATTTGAAAAAAAATGGACACCTTCGCTTCACGCTATTTTATGGTATTATTTACGCTTAAAATACACCCTACCTTATAGCAGTCGCTCCTAAATACATTTATCTTCATCAATATCCACAATGTTCATACCCTTCATGGTGCCCTGTGACATACCTAACGATTTAAAATACACAAATGTGAACTCTTCACGAAGGTAGAAGGTAAGAACTTTATATGGTTATCTTTTGTTAAAGGTATTTTAAATGAATGTGGCTTAGCTTACATATGGACCACTCAGACATTCCAGAATACTGAATGGCTTAAGTTAAATATAAAACAAACCCTGAGAGATCAATTTATACAGCTTTGGTTATCTTTAATTCAAAATTCACCAAAAGCCCTTAACTATAGGATCTTCAAAGAACAATTCGAAACCGAAAATTATTTGCACATTCTTGATGACAATTTTTTATTTGAATTTTGTAAATTTAGAACCCTAAATCATAAATTACCAATAGAATATGGAAGATGGCATAATATAGCGAGAAACATGTGTTTTTGTAATCTATGTAATCAAAATGAAATTGGGGATGAATACCACTACATTTTGGAATGCACATTTTTTAACAGTATTCGAAAGGACTATATTGATACTTACTTTATAAAGCGTGCAAGTGCAATAAAATTCGGCCATTTAATGAGAACAAAAAATAAAATTAAACTTAACAAAATTTGCAGATTTATCAAAATTATCAACAAAGCTGTGTGCACCCCGGGCTAAACCTATAGCGACATTCTTCTCTACTCCTTTTTTTTTTTTTTTTTTTTTTTTTTTTTTTTTTTTTTTTTTTTAATCATTATATCACTTCATTTCTACAGACATTTATTATCCTAATTAGCATTACTAATATATATATATATATAATGTGTATGCTATTGATATTTTTTTGATTATATACGTAAAAAATGTTTCTTATTTGTCCTCTCTTTCTTCTTGCTGTTTGCATTATATATGATTATCATTATTTATTTATGTATCTCTATACCTTTGTAAATACATGGTTTATGAGAATAAAAGATATATATAGAATGGCCGAGTAGTTACGATTGATTAAAATGTAGAGGTCACAGATCGCGGAGATATCAAAAGGTAATAATCAATAAAATGGGCGTCCTAGGGCGTTATTTTCAATTAAGACAATGTTTATAGTTTATTTAATGACCAAATCAAACAAAATCGAGAATTTTATTTTTTGTGTCATTAGTCCTTTAAATAATCTGTCAGCAAAAACTATCATTGCATTTTGTTTCGAAAAAAAAAGAAGAATGAATTCAGTTGTATTTAACTTGTGTATATTCTCAAAATGTTTTATTATAGAAATTATTTTGAAATTATAGAGTAAAAATACATTAAATTATGTTTTATTGATAAATTATCAAAATCGGACATGAAATATATAGGGAATATTGGAATCGTACGAATACTTTTGTCCACAGTCTGTATATATGATAAATAGGTTATGATATGGCATTTTTCATATTAGCCCAAGGGCCTTAGGCCCTTGGGCTAATATGGAGGTCTCGGGTTGATATGACATGTAATATGAAAAAATGTCATATAATAATCTATAAGTATCCACCTCATTAAAAGTCATTAATTGTATATTATTTAATATTGTTTATGCAGCAGAAAAAATAAAATGGAAACAGGCACGTTATTTTATTTCAGTTGATTGCACAATGCTATAGTTTCTCTCAATTATCTAAACTTACCAAATACTGCCATAGGAACACTATATATAGATTTTGTAACAATATTGCTAGGTGTATGGTGTTTAACGCAATTTGCCCATTTTCAACAATATTTCAGTTTCTATCGTGGCGGTTAGTTTTATTGGTGGATGAAACTGGAGTACCCTGAGAAAACAACCGACCTGTCGCAAGTCACTGACAAACTTTTTCACATAACGTTGTATCGAGTACACCTCACCATGAACGGGGTTCGAACTCACAACTTTAGTGGTGATATGTACTCATTTCATAGGTAGTTGTAAATCAAACTCCCATACGATCACGCCCACAACGGCCCGGTATGTCTTAAGTATTATCGTCCATGACAGCATATTCATCTGACTTGTCGGGGAGGAGTCATAAAGTGATTTTTTCATTCTTAATTTGCTATGAATTCTAAATGTTGAGGGATGAGCAAAGACCATATTTTAAAAATTGCAGGTCACAGTGACCTAATTTGCACATTTGAAATATATGCTTCAGAATATGGTCATAGTTCAATGACCATTTTATCGTTTCCTAACCATTCCGTAAGGTTGATATCATATTCATGTTATTTGTGTTTGCTTGTGTATAGTGGTGTCCAACATATCTTCACTATATATAGTGGGCGGTGGTGTTCTCCGGGCGGTCCGGTTTCCTCCACCAATAAAACTGAGCAACACAATATAACTGAAATATCGTGGCAGGTGGCGTTAAACACCATAACCCTACTCCCATTTTGCGAACTTTATTTGATGTATGACATGTCTCCTATTGTAGGACGACACGAGGCATTAAACAAAACTGTTATAGACATTGAAAACCTCACTGACATTTACAGTTTCATGAAACATGGACATTACATGCCACTGAATTGTACACCTGTTAAGAAAATATGTGTCTCATATTGTAGGAGGACGCGAGCCATTAAACAGAACTGTTATAGACATTAAAAACATCACTGAAATTTACAGTTTTATGAAACATGGACATTACAAGCCATTGAATTGTACTCCTGTTAAGAAAGTAGCTATAATAGTTCCCTATAGAGACAGAGAACCACAGCTGAAAATATTTCTAAATAATGTGATACCACGTATATACAGACAGCAGTTAGAATTTGGAATATATATAGTGGAACAGGTAAGACTTATGTCCGAGTTTGTAAAAAGAGTAACACGACGGGTGCCACAAGTAGAGCAGGAATAAAAATATTATAATTTGATACTTTGAAAGGCTTACTATCAATTGGATACTTATACACATAACAATCATCAAAATATTTCCTAAAACTGACAAGATTGTGGTGATCGCATGGTAGTTGGATCTACAACTACATGTACAATCACTTCCTATCACAACTAAAATTGTGAGTTCGAATCACGATCATGGCGGGATGTACTCGATACAACATTATGTGATAACGTTTGTAAGTGACTTGTGGCAGGTCAGTGGTTTTTTCCGGGTGCCCCGGTTTCCTCCATCAATAAATCTTACCTCCACACTATAACTGAAATATTGTTGAAAGTGGCGTTAAACCTCATAAACCAAATCAAAATTAAAACTGATAATAATACAAGCATAGACAAAACACTTAAACGTTAAAGAACAACAAAGGGGCAATCAAAAATGGAAAATCTGGAGAAGCTGGCAGCATAGGATACATAAGGCAAAGAAAAACAAAACAAAAACGTAACAGATATCTGTTGGACACCACTATACGTAAACAAACACAAATAACGTAGGAAGACACTAGCCCTCCTGCAAACATAATGTTTATCTCATCAAATTAACAAAACTAAATACATGTACTATTTCAAATAAGTCAAATGATTTTCCTCTTTATTTCATGTCGATTGGCTGTCTCTAGAAGACCTGATTAATCCATGTCCATCGTTCAAAAACTTGATGGCAAACTCTCAAGCACTTCCCCTAAGTTAGACAACGTTTTCGCAATAACAGTGTCGAAGTGTTTGAGAAAATGACAACTTGTTTTTGAACAATGGGCACACCGTTGTTTAGCGGACATTTAGTGGCATTTGACGTACTATCACATTTAATGCTAGCCTTACAATATATAATGCTATGCGTAAAAACTAACCTTCAAGCAGCACAAAAATGGCTTCCAATTATGACGTACATTCACCCCCTGATATGTTGTTGTTATTGTTGATTTTTTTCTTTGCTTTAATGTACTTCTTTTAATATAAATTACAGACATCTGGCGCACCTTTTAATAGAGGAATGTTGTCCAATATAGGTTTTAAAGAGGCTATGCTAGATATCGGATACGATTGCATAGTAATACATGACCTTGATATTCTACCCGAGGATGACAGGAATTTTTATACCTGTACAAATAATCCGATACATATGGCTGTGAAAGTCGAACAATTTAATTACAGGTAATTCTAGCATGATCTCCTTTCGCTTTGTTAACAAGCGAGAGAGTTCTCCATTCGGTATAATCTCATTAGCACGTGCGCCGGTGAATGTGACTGACTTTTCCATTGGCAGCATAAATTGTGTGCGACATTTTCCGCAAGCGTAAATTTATATAAATTAACATCTTCCAATCAAAGTATACTACCGTATTTGTACTCTTAGACATATCAGAATTGAAATAAATCATGGAAGCCAGAATGTGTTTTGAGTTTTAACATGGATTGGCGGATATTAGTAAATGTTATCCCTCGCTTCTTGCTCGGGATAAATAAAATACTAATATCCGCCAATCCATGTTAAAACTCAAAACACATTCTGGCTTCCATGATTTATTTCTTAATTAACACTGACTTCTTTTTCTGGGGATATCTATCCATAATGGGATCGCAGGGGCGTAGCTACCGGGGGCGTAGCCAGAATAATGGAGATTCATAGGCACAACCTTTTTCGGCGAGGGGTCTGGGGCCTCTCGATGGGATCCATGGGGTAAGGACCACCAGGAAGCTCACGGGTTATACAACAGAAATTATGATAACGTTTTTGATAATTTGGAAGTGCTTTTAACAACATCAAATTAAGACTATTTTGTCCCTTTTTGGGAATACCACCACGGACTAACTAGAACTTTAACGTCCTTGACTACCCAGTCAGATCTCTCGAGGACGAACGGGTGGGCATGTTGCTTTATGTCCTTCGAAACTTTAATGCCGAAAAGGATAACGAAATTTATGTAATAGTATGATAGAGGTTACTCTCTGAACTTGGTCATGAATTATTTATTGTTTTTAACTTGTATAAGTTTATGAAAAGTCATCAATTATCATATCACATGTCTGTGTATATATGTATAAGTGATAAGTTATTCATCACCAATAGTCGACCTTAAAGGGGCATTATCTGTCAAATCGTAAATTTTTGTTACCCATAAAAACTATCAGATATGATTGATGCCTTAATAAAACGTGTTTCTGTAACTTATAAATGTTATGAAATGTACGCGCATCGAGGAAAAACCTGCAAATGCTTGTGTTTTGAGATCGATCAAGAAATGGACTAGACGTCATCTTATTAATTATCGACATTGTTTACGGAGTTTGTCGAATCGTCATTAAATCAGTACAACAATGCACTTCTTTCTTATTTTTTGTAAATCTGCTTTTAGTCGGTGTTACTTACGGACAAAGAACCATGCAAGTTGGCAGTTAATAAGCGACAAAATACAAATTATTCGTTTTTACCTGTCACTAGTAAGGTCAATTGTATACGGAAAAAGCGAGGTCAAACTATTTGCTTGCAAGCAAATAAGTAATCGATGGTAATTTTCGTTCTCAAAAGGCAGAAAATGGTTCGATAAGCTGTTTAATGTGAAATATTTACCTTTATTTCATCATTTTAAAGCTATTTACCAATTTCCAAAGCATATATTTTTATTGGGTCAAAATCGTAGCTAATGCCCCTTTAAGTTAAGGATTTCATGCGTCTAATTCCGATGACACCGGCATTGTCAGTAAGATACAGATGATGTTGTATAAGTCACGGTTTGTTGCATATAGAGTGTCGAGTAGACTCTGACTTATCATCTGCAAGAACCAACTTGATTTTCCAACGCTCAGCCTCATCCACAAAATCTACTTTCCTCTGATAGGCATTGAACAATCTATCAACTATATGGTTTGGATAAGATGGGAATAAACCGCTCCACTTTGCTTACTACTCGCTTTGATATCTCTTCCACTAAATGATCCAAGAAGACAATGTATATGGATATCATGGGTTGTCTGTCTACAGGATAATTCGCTCTGTACATTTATAATATATACATTATTCATGTAGATTTAATCATAAAACATATCTACATGCGCATTCCATTAGGAAAGTGGAGCATTGATTTATTTTTAAAAAATGGTAAAATTTATGCATATTTGCGCAGATATATCTGTACCGCCCATTTAACTGGAAAGGGGGCTATGATTATCCCAAAATATAGTACGTTGCATTTCTGGTTAGATATATTTTGGCAAGAAAGTTCAAAGAAAAAAATATATTCTGGTTGAAGATTTTTCCCTAAGCAAATAATGGTGTAATTTAGAAAATTATTTTGTCATCCATGAACACAGGTCTTGCAGGTACATGTAGTGAGTGGTTGTCTAATTGGGGAACAACAACTGGATGTAAGACATCTCTGAGTTACTGATCACCTTCTAGGTTTCCTTGTATGGTCCAACTTGCAATTATGAGAGATACACCCCATATCATTACTGAATCCCCACTGTGAAGGACAGTTGGCTGGATGTTCCTTGGGGTATACGCCGTATTTTTCTGTCTCCAAACTCTCATTCGTTTATCGGTTGCATGAAGCAGAAACCCGCCCTCGTCCGACCAATGGATCCTACGCCAGGTCCTCAAATTCAAACCACGTCTTGTTAAATACCATGTCAAACGTAATCGCTGATGTCGATTTGATACCATGGGACATTTAATTACTCTTCATGACTTCAGTCCTGCTGATTTCAAACGTTTTCAGATTTTCAGAACAGGACTGGTTGCGAATGGCATCTGTCTGATCAAGCGATGCAGCGTCCTGTCTTCACGCTGCGACGTTTCGTGTGGTCTTCTGGATCTTGGCAAGTCTTTCACGGTGTTGGTCTGGGTGTGTTTTCTCACAAGCCTGCTAATTACTGTATAATGATAGCCCATCTGACGTCCCATAGCTTTGACCGAAATTCCTGTTGACCACATGCCGGTTCTTTGCCATCTTTGCGCCTCCGATATTCACAGAGAATGAATAAATTTTTCAAAACACCGGACATAAGTACCCAAATTTGTGAACGTGGATTTCTTTTCAATGGAACACCTATCTTGTTAAAATCAATATTTACATTAAAAATAGAAACACATGGTAACATGGATCAGCGTGTGCTTAACTTTTTCCTTTGTGTATATGAACATCTGCCTATGAATTGGCTATTGAGACATACTATACTAGTCAACGAAACAAAAGATTTTTTAAAAATATATTTTTATGTTAAAACCAAAACAATTTTTTATTATCTTTTACGTCAATGTTTGCATGAAACGCGTTTATCCTCACAAAACAAACAATAACATCCTGTTCCGCTACGAAAAAATTCCGGAAAGTCAATTTATTTCAGAATAATTACATTTCTTCGATTTTTCATTGAAATGTTACAATATGATTGGTTATGAAGTGGTCACATGATTAGAGATGTTTCACATCCCAATGAAACTCAAACCCAAACTTGCACGTGCCTCCATGACGACGTCAGATGTAAACAATCAATGGCGTAGTAATTTCCAACAGCAAATAATCTAACACAAATAAAACGAAAAATGCAGCTATATTAAATTTTGGTGTGATTTAAATATACATGTAGTTATAAGAATTGAATGCATTTTTTTGTAGTTTTATAGGCGTGTAAAAGCGTGGACCGAGGCACATTTTTTGTATGAAATGTGCTTCGGTCCACGCTTTTACACGCTTTTACACGCCAATAAAACTACCAAAAAAAATGCATTCAATTCTTAATTACAGGCAGTGTTTTTCACTTGTGTTGTGAGTAATGTTCCCATCCTCACATATAACTGTGGTAAAGAATGCCGAGTTCTAATCTTGAACTTTGTGAATAATTAACGTATTAACTGTTTAGTATGGGTTAGGGTTATGGTGTTTAACGCCACTTTCAACAATTTTCCAGTTATATCGTGGAGGTCAGTTTTATTGATGGAGCAAACCGGAGTACCCGGAGAAGGCCACCGACCTGTCGCAAGTCAATGACGAACTTTATAACATAATGTTGTGTCGAGTACACTTCGCCTGAGCGAGATTCGAACTAATAAGCACTGATTGCAGATTTTTCTATCACTCAGTTATTGAATTTATTTCGAAAGGAAGATTAAATAGGGAAATTCAAAAGGAAGTTATGTTCTTCTAAGCGAAATTATATGTTAGGATATCATTAAAACATTCCTACAAAGTATTATTTATACTTTACATTTTGTGAAAATGATCTTTTGACAACATTTAGACTAAAGATATGAAATTGATTTATTCTTATATCCATAACGTATGTTACATTAATTTTTATACAATTTCTTTTGTAATTGTTTATTTTAAAAATAGAAAAAGTGTTACATACAAATGAATTTCAATACATACAATACATAAATAATATATATATAAATGATATTTTGTTTCATACAAACAGTTTAAAATACAAGAACAAAGACAATAATATATGTATCCAAAGATAATCAACCATCCATTGCCGCATCAACATTAAACCATTCTTTATTCATTTGCTCTGTCTGTTTTGGGAACATGTAAAAAGTGGAATGTTTCTCTATTTTAATTTCAGGTATTAAAGACATCCGTGTAAGTGTGGACTTTCCCCTTTACATCTGCACTTATATATATAACATTTTAAACTTGACAAGATAATATTAAATGTATTTTGATTCTCAATGTAAATCGCAGATATTCCAAGAGTTATCTCCCTTGTAATCTTATACAATTTAAAAAAAACAATGACAGATTTATTCTGTACCTATGTACATCAATTGTGTATTACGATGTCGAGAAGTATTTTTGTTTGTTATTTTGTCGAAATTAAATGATTATAACCATCTTAACATTGAGTTAATTCACATTTATTATTTTTTTAAATAAGTATCTTTTCTAAAACTTATAGAAAATGTGCCGTTAATTTGTACAGTTAATACAAATGTCATATAAGAAGAGTTTGAAGATACCAAAGGGGTAATCAGAATCAGAATATATATATCGAAGAAGAACAGACAACAAAATGGCCAAAAGATCGAGTAACACGAACCCCACTAAAAACCGGGGGTGAACTCAGGTGCTCCGGAAGGGTAATCAGTTCCTGCTCCACTAGTGGCACCCGTCGTATTTATCTAGTTACAAACCCGATGATAAGTCATGAACGAGGAAATGACCGAGAAGTGTTTACGACAAGTGGAACATATCCGTGGTCATTTGTGACACAGATATTCCATAACGGTCAACCAAGTCGTGGTGGCGACCGTGAAACTTTCGAAGTGATGACTTCAACTTAAGGTGCTCCGGAAGGGTAGGCAGTTCCTGTTCCACTAGTGTCATTTGTCGTATTAATATAGTTACTTAAAACATTTTATTATAGGTTAATCTACAGGAAATTTGCTGGAGGTGTGACTACATTTACAAGAGAACAATACATAAAGATAAATGGATTTTCAAACCAGTACTTTGGATGGGGTGGAGAAGATGACGATTTGTATGGAAGGTAAATTATTGCGTAGCTTTAAATATTTAGATGAGTGGATCTCGCGACATTTCAGTAGACTAAGTGATATTCGCGGAAAAAATTTGGTGCATGAGATGATTTATAAAGTCAATAAAATGTTATTTTCAATGATGTCGTCTATAAAATAAAACATCAAATTTTGATCAAGTATTTTCAAAAATTCATTAAATATGGGGCCATATAGGGCCCTTATATTCCCCAGTCATTTACAGAAGCAACCGAATTAATAAAAACCCCACTCTGTAAACCCGTATGGTTATAAACATGGGGTTTCCATTTTCGAGTTTTATGTTCGCTACAATTCTACATAATGTTCAAATTACTTGTATCATTGTTCCGTAACTAAGCCTAGCTTACGTACACGGTCTGTTGCATTTCATGGTGATCTACATTTGTTCCTAATATTTGTCGGCTGTTCTCAGTCTTTCCAGTTAGCCCAATTCCTACAAAATGTCGTGACGACCATGAAGAACATTATGGTCTTTAAATTATTATATGACGCCATTTTTTGTTGAAGTCATTTGCATATGGCGACCAATAATAGACATAGAGGAACCCGGATGCTTCATTAAAAGCAAGTAAATGATAAAAATGTTCACTTAAAAGGGAGGAAGAATTCAAAGTGGGCTATGCACGATTCAGTATTTTATTGATAAAGGGCAGATTATCATTAATTATGGAAGGTCGAACACCTAAATCAATAGACCACGGAAACGACAGACATTCCCATTACCGACTTTGATTCTAAAATTATATTAATATTAATTTTATAGAATTTTTTTTCCATTTAAGGCGGGAAAAGGGGTCTCATTCATGCAAAGATCAATAATATATTGTTTTTCATAATATCTGTTCAAAGTTCTAATGTTGTAACAACTTATTATACTAAAATTTGTTGTCATTTCATTGCTCTTGCTAGACCAAGTAGGTACACATTTCGTCCGTCGTGAGGGAAATAACTCGTATTAAAAGGTTAAAAAAAACTTCAGTTCTATAATCGAATCGGGAATGTGCAAAATGTCTATATATTATTAAGATTGGTTTTCCTACCTATGACAATAAGGTTTAATGATGATTTTATTGATTTTTGTTGTGTTTAACGCCATTTTCAGCAATATTTCAGCTGTATCATGGCGACCAGTTTTACTGGTGGAAGAGGCCGGAGATAACCACCGGCCATGGGCATGCAACTGGTAAACTTTATCTCTATCGAGTGCACCCTGTTTTGTAATTTACAAAGCCGGGCTCGAACCCACGTCGTATTGGCAATAACATTTAGTTTTACCTACTAAGTTTAGCATTATGCATAGTGTAAGGTTTTTTTGAACATTGGTTTGATTTGTTTGTTTGTTTGATGGTGTTTACCGCCACTTTCAACAATATTTCAGTTATATCGTGGCTGTCAGTTTTATTGACCAGTGGTGGAAACAGGAGTACCCGGAGAAAACTATGACCTGTCGCAAGTTACTGACAAACTTTATCACATAATGTTGTACACCTCACACTGGTCGAGATTCGAACTCACAACATCAGTGGTGATAGGCACTGATTGCATAGGTAGTTGTAAATCCAACTACCATATGATCACGGCCAACGATGGCCCCGTTCTAATTATGACAATAAGGTTTAAGTTTACCCTCTAATCATAATACATAGTGTTGATCATAGGGAGCATACCCAAAAGCAACATGCAGCTATAGTTTTGATCCCATTACATTTATCTAATAATGCCACGCTTCTATGTTGGTGGTTAAAACATCCTTACAAAATTGAAGAAAAGCTTGAAGATACAAAAGGGATAAATGAAAACCGTAAATCGAAGGCAATGCAATGGACAAAGTAAAAAGGAGAAAAGAACAAATAATGACCTACAAAATACTAGACAGAAGACTAAAGATTGATTAACACGAAAGTCCACTAAACAACGGGGATGAACGTTTGACAGAAGACTAAAGATTGATTAACACGAAAGTCTACTAAACAACGGGGATGAACGTTTGACAGAAGACTAAAGATTGATTAACACGAAAGTCTACTAAACAACGGGGATGAACGTTTGTGCTCCGGAAGGGTAAGTACTTCCTTCTCCACTAGTGACATCGAAGTTAGTTATACTGTTTATTATATAGACTGTTTTGAGTAAATAAATTTGATATTTTCTTTCATCTGCATTGCATGTGTTTATTTCTTTATTGCGCATTAATATACAACTGTGTCCTTGGCTACTCGTTGACTGAAAAGTTTGTCTAATGCTTTAAATTTTGTAAATAAATAAATTCATGTGCACATATTTCGATTAGGAATATAATTTCCATGTTGGTTACTTGTAAACTTTGTGACCATAGTATGCACTCGACCTTGAAAGACACAATTTTATTTATTGACACTTGATGTATGTTTCATTTTTCTATATGCACATTTCATTTGTACTCTTGTGGGAAGAATGTTTTGTGAAAGAAATCGGATGCATACCAATATTTGGCCGTTAACAAAGCCAAAACTATTTCAAATTCGATGGATTATATAATTAGAAAACAAGTAATTTAACAATATAACAGCTAGGAAATATAAATCGTTAAATGTGGGTCCAAACGGTTCAAACGTTAAATGTGTAATTCAAACGGATTATAACGGAAGGAAACTGGACTAAAGTTCACTCAGAATCGGAACCACTAAACGATAAAGGTAGGATTATTTTATATTTAGTTTTTTTGTTATTTGTAGTTTTGAATCATCACTTTGTCTTTTCTGACTAGACTTAGGATTGTTAAAATTAAAAGTTCCTCCGTAAATGTAAGTGTTCCCATAAAAAACGAGATGACATCTTAGTGTCAGAAGTCATTGAACTAGTATCCTCGCGGTATCGGTTTCGGAGCCCTTAAGGGAAAATAGTAAATTATTTTCTTTCATGGCGTTGAAAGAAATATTAAATATTGGAAATATCTAGATACAAGTCTCCTTTAAAATGTTTTAACATGAACTTTATCTAGAGTCTTTAAACACTTACGCAAAACTTGTTTATTATTGAGTGCACTACGTCACACTTACCTGTGTAGGCGGTATCAATTTCGGAGCGGGTATTCCAATTCACTCCTAATGTATGTAAAATGGATGGAACAGCGTGCATTTTGTTCCAAGGTGCTGTCTTGCCATATTGTTCAAACGTTTTTTTAACAATAAACAATAAAAACTAAAAAATCCAAAATAACTTCAAACAATTTAACGTAATAACGACCCAACGCTGATAATGACATTAATTAAATTGTGTTTCTTATTTTTTTTAAATAATTTTTAATTAAACAATTTTTTTTCAATTTCAATAGCAGGTATCCTTATCTCAAATAAACAGACCCAAAAAATTTGAAATGAATTACTTTTGAACCATTTCTCATCTCTGTTAATCTGTAAAATTGTAGAAATGAAGATCTCAGACAATAAGAAATGACACCTACGGCTTTCCATATATTTTCTGTTTGTTAAGAGTTGTCCCCTATTTCCACACTTGAAATGTGTTCAATGGGCAGACGACAAAAGGATAAACAACATTGGAATAACTTGCAGCTGCAACAATGGGTACATTTTTCAGGACATTTGGGGTATAAAAAATGGACCTAGGAAATACAGTGATATTCTATTAGTATTTTATAAGGTATAAAATATTTAAACTAACTGAGAGCTGTCGAGACATTGCTTTGTATGGTGAACTGTCAACTGTATCGACAATGTAAACATACGCCTCGGATGTCATACGGGTCACTAGTTCACGAGTAATGAATATGCATATCGGCGGCTCCGAAACTGATACCGCTCCGAAACTGATAACTGGACGAATACTTGTGGTTGACAAAAGCTGTGAAAAATTTGGATTCATTTCACAAGAAGCAATAGAACGAACACTGTTATTTGGAGTTAATTTATAGCAGACGATCTTTTGGGGGTGGTTAATGTTTTATCCTACTGTTGGAAAGATTCTTTCTACCAAGACCACATGTTTTTAGAGCATAATTCTGCCATTTTGCCAAATTTACCTGCTTTTTATTGTATCGCAATGAAATACTAGATTAAGATATCCTTTTGTTTATTTTTTAAATCTTTCCTTTATCATAAATGAAACTAACAATATGTCAATGAAATGAAGCAAAGGGACACCACTCCATATAATATTCTAAAAAAAAATAGTTCCGGCTCGAAAAATGGCGGGAAAAATAGCGAGAGTGAAAATAAAAATGGTAATTTCACTAGTGTAATTATCGTTTTTATTTAACTCGGAAATCATAGTATTTCATCGATATCTATATAATAATTCATATTATTTAACTTAAAAAAAAAATCATGGACTGGATTTTTTTAATAAAAAAAAATAATACTGGATTATTAATTTTGCTTAAAGTCCGGTCCTGTGTTTTATGTTTTTATTTCTAATTTTCATCACAGCC
>MJUT01036961.1:44416-112257 GCA_002080005.1 Gigantidas platifrons
ACAAACACAAACAACCTAAACAAGACATGATCCCTCCTACAAACGACTGGAGGTAAAGACGAATCAAACAAACCTAAACAAGACATGATCCCTCCTACAAACGACTGGTGGCAAAGACGAATCAAACAAACACAAACAACCTAAACAAGACATGATCCCTCCTACAAACGACTGGAGGTGAAGACGAATCAAACAAACACAAACAACCTAAGCAAGACATGATCCCTCCTACAAACGACTGGAGGTGAAGACGAATCAAACAAACACAAACAACCTAAACAAGACATGATCCCTCATACAAACGACTGGAGGTGAAGACGAACCGAAAATCGTTTCCATGCAGAAATATAAGTAGGGTATTAGTTTTTAGTTACTGAATCTGCTGAATACCGTACTTTAAAGTGATTGATTGTTGTTTTACGCCAACTGGTTATTATTTCAATTACAATTCCAATGAAAACAAATTTATAAGCAACGTAATCTTTAAGATCAATTGATCGCACTGTTATATGCATTGGCGTAGATTAGATAATAAGGGTAATAACAAAATTACCGAACACCGAGCAATCTTCCAAAGGGAAAGGCAAAATTCATAAGTAAGCAAACAGACAAAATCAGTCAACAACCAGAAAACTGGGAAAACAGCAATGGCCCTGACTTGGTACAGGCATTTCCAAAGAAATGGTGGGTTGAATAAGATTTTACGGCGTCAAACCCCCCGCTTTCATTACGGTTAAAAGGTTCCGGTTGTCACTACAACAGCATTTTTAACAATACTGGGACAAAATAGGTATGATAGTAGTCAACGCAGTACTTTATCAAAATCCATCGTTTATTATCGTCTTTGCAGAACGTTTTAACTAAACGGTCATCTTCTTACACAATTTGATTGCAAATGAAATGTTAAATGACGAATGTCTAAACCACGATTACTTAGTCCTTATCTTTATACATTTTCACTTGATGAAAATCCATCGTTTATTATCGTCTCTGCAGAGAGAGAATATATTTCGACAAGATCTTGGTATCGGAATATAATCTTTTTAAGAGATCGAATAAGGCGAATCTTTTTATAGCCCTGGTCCAGTAGCTATAGCCTGTTTCTCAGATAAAGGTGACGTTTCAGGAAATCAGAATAATTGCTACTGGCCCTTGCATAGCCAATCAATTGCGAGATGTAAACAACATATGCAGAAGCTGGTATATTGCTGCATATATTTGAAAATTTATGATTTTAAAATTGAAGTCATCCCGTTTATCATAAATTTTAGTACTGAGTTGACCACTGTCGTCAAAGTCCAGGTATAAGTCCAAAAATGATGCGGACGAAGCTGTTTCTGTGGTCTCTTTAATTTCCATCTCTGGAGGATATGTCAATGACAGAAATTCTGCAAATCTAGAATTATTGATAGATAAAATGTCATTAATACACCTGTATTTGAAATTAATGGCTCTAGTCTCATGAATGTTCTTATCTTTTACAAGCTTTTGAAGAAACTACGACTCATATGAGTATAAAAATAAATCGGCTAGAAGAGGGCCACAATTCGTACTCATTGGTATGCCGACGACCTGCTGAAACAGTGCCCCTCCAAAGGAGACAAATATGTTATCAGACAGATGTCCAAAGGAAAAAAGATTTACTGGATAATTAGGGATGATAGGGGAAATTCCCTTTGGATCGTACCACTAACGACGACAATGTGAGCTGCTGGAATTTGTCTTATGTGTAAAAAGCGTGAAATACTCCATGCACGAGGCATTAGTTTATGTTCCGTCTATATGCCGAGTTGTGGGTGTGATCCGTCCCGTAAAACGTACGGAAGCCCCCTTTCTTTCGGATGTGTTGTACCCTCTCATGTATTGAATAGATTCTCTTTCAGTACCCTTCTAGTTAACAAAAGGCAAAAAAGGCTTGAGAACAAATTTTTAACAACATTAACAGAAATACAGGAATTAAAAAATCAATGTGAGCAAAAGGATAATGAAAAAAATTATTTGCAAGAATCGTTAGAGGATAAACAAAGAATAATTGATGATAATTTAGATACTATAGATTTTTAAAATCGGGCAATATCTCAACTAAAATCAGAAAAACATAAACTTCAGAAAAGAATTTGTAGTTTGAAAATAAACAGTCGTTGGTCGAAATGTTCATTGGTAAATAAACATGAGGAAGAAATTACAACATTAAAAGAGCAGGTACATAAGAACAACAACAACATTTTAGAACCTGAACAATTAAACATTCTCCTAGAGAGTGACCAAGTTCTCACGTTTGAAAATGGAAGGTACATTAATGAAGTACGTGAGTGTATTATGGCTTTGCTTACTGGATGTAATGTCAGTATGAACAAAGTGAACAATGTTATATGTACAGTCTTACAAAAATTGACTGAAAAGATACCCCAGCGACTTCCAAGTTTGGCTGTTAAGTCAAGGTTACTACTAGAAGCAAAATCAGTTGCACAACAGCAAATTGTTGATGCTATGCTTAAGGATTACGATCCTACAACTATGACAGGAAATACTTTACACAATGATGCTACAAGTAGATTTTTTAAACATTATGATTCCTTCCAAGTAACTTTGCCGGATGGCAACTCCATGTCAATTGGTCTTTCTGAAGTTGGATCTGGTGATGCTGACACATTGATGAATAGTTTTAAAACATTGATAAATGAACTAGCTGAAACTTGTAAATTGAATGAAATTGATAGAGATGCAAAGTTGCCAAACGTATAGCCTCTTTAACAAACACAATGTCAGACCAAGGTTCTGTTAATCCAGTTTTTAACAGTGCTTTGGCAGATCTTAGATCAGATTTATTACCTGTTGTAATTGATAATTGGCTTGATCTTTCAGAAGAATCACAAACTAATCTCAGGTCCATGGGTAATTTCTTTTGCAAAATGCACTTGCTTGTCAATTTTGCGACAGAATGCGACAAGGCCTTAAAAGAGTTTCAGCAGAATATAATTGTATCTGGTAGAAACCCTCATTCATTTAGCAAATCTGAATCTGGTGCGTGTAGATTGGTACGTACGGCAGCAAAGGCAGGTGTGGCTTCTTACTGGAATTCTTTTCTTGAGGAAAAGGGTGAAACTAATAAAATTGCCACCTTTCGATCAAATAGGTTTAACATTCTATTTTATGATGCAGCAGCTTTGTTTTACCACAAAAGTCATTTACAAGATTTCTTAAATCAGTGGACATCACCAAATAAGCTGCTAAAGTCCAAATGAATATGACATAAATGAAACAATATATATTGCTGAAATCAGGGCTTTGGGAATCATTGATAAATTGATCACTGCACCAATGTGACGCCTATTTGAATCAGAGGGTGGAATTTTATCACTTAATCCTTACTTGAAGACTGCTCTTGAGAAATTGCAAAGTTGGGGTAATGATGCATCTCCTATTTTTGAAGGAGATCAGCTATTTATGGATATTCACATCAACAAGGACGACATTTATGAATCACTTTTTGCTGATGCAGATCCAGAGTTGGATTCATTAACTCAAATGTGTATAGAATTACTGACTCATAGCATAATGCTTATATTAGATAGACAGTCAAAAGACCAACTTCCAGGTGGAAAATATTCAAATCCAAGAGAAGAATTTTCTGCTCAGGCAAAAAGTGTCCCAAAAACTAATACTGTTTCAGAACGAGACTTTGGCAGTTTAGATCTATTGATCCGTATGAAACCTGCAGCAACAACATTATGCTATGAATCAGTGATTCTATGGACAAATAATAAGACAAGTGAATGGCTAAACTCGTTAGATCATGATATAAAGAACAAATTATTAGATCATGCCAGGGTTAGAGCACCCGAAGTAAAAAGAATGTTCAATGATAAGAGAGAAATAATAATTAAAAAAAAAACAAAAAAAAACAAAAGCTAGAAAAACTAAAAGACAAAAAAAAAAGAGAGCAAAAGGAAACTAAACAAAGAGTAATGATTACTGATATAGTAAATGAAATTTCAGAAGTCGGTGGTGTTTGGAATATTGATCAAATTGATGAGAAAGTTGAAGAATTAAGAAATCATGGTTCAAATAAGGTTTTAAATGCACTGTTTTGTCAAATAGAATTTCATAAAGAGGTGTTACACAGTAAATGTCCAAAAGAACTTTTTCAAAAATCTGCAAATAGAAAAAATTACACTGAATTAGAGTTAATTCAAAACTTAAAACAAATTCTGAAATTAAATCAATCTGAAGATTCTGGTCATGAAACAAGGGCTAACACTTTGGCATTAAAAGAAATAAATGAAATTAGAGAGGAAATAACTATTTTTAAACAATTTGTTGCAACAAAAATACAGGTACAGCGTGAAAAAAGAATAATTGAACAACAAAGAAATCTGTTGCCAAAATTCCAATCTGATCCTGAATTACTTGTAGGAAAAACAATTAAACACAAATGTTTTGACGACAACCATATTCAAGAATGGTGCACAGCAACAGTAAATTTAATTGATATGACAAATAATGATCCTTTGAAAGTAAAATATGAGGTACAGTATGAAGAAACAGGTGAAGATGAGCTATATTCTATGAATTTGTTGAAAGACTTGCAAAAGGGTGACTTAATTATTGTTGAATAGAATCTAGGTAATCTAAAAAAAAAGGTGACCATGTTCAATATTATTATACCCCCATTCTAGAGAGGGGGCTATATTGCAATCACCTTGTCCGTCCGTCCGTCCGTCCGTCCGTCCGTCCGCTCTCATGAGAGGGTACTTGTGGGTTGATTTTAAGGTACAAACAAGACTTGTGGGGAGAAATGCAAGTTATGTGGTGCAACCCACCAATCACATTAGAAAATCACCAGTATGGACATTGTAAGCTCATGAGTGATAGATAAAAACAATACAGCTCACAAGTAACGGATGAGCGGACATGGACGACCAAGACGGCCAAGATCGTAAAATTTCAATTTAATAGTCTGGGCCCCTGCTCAATTTTATCTCCCTTGATTAGGTTACCAGACAAATCTACGTGATCAATCGGTCGTTTCCGAGTTGTTTCGACGTAATGTGCCCACTTCATGGCCAAGAAAGATGCTACCCGTAAAACCATTCTGTACAAATTTGTACCCCAAAAGTCTTCATCCTCACAAGTACCCTCTCATTAGTCCGTCCGTCCATTTGTCCGTCTGTCCGTCCGTCCGTTCACACTTTTGTAACAGATATCTCAGCTTCTATTGGAAGAAATGATTTTATATTTGATATATGGCTTTGGCATGGTGACTTGTACCGTAATGGGTAATTTGGAAAGCAAGAAATTATATAAAATATAATAAAACCATTTACAGGGAAGCTATAATTATCACAAATCTCAAAAATGAACTCAGATGTAACATACAAATGATGATTAAAAACCCAGAAGTTCGAAACTTATATAATATTAGGAAATTACAGTTATTATTGGATACATTATGAATTTAGTTGTATTAATAATTCCATTCATTGTTTACTGTGTAAAAATGTATGTTTATAAATTGAATATTAGAGATAAAATATGATTTATTTGCTGATGGTATTGTATTCTTACCTATACCAGTATTTATTATTTAATTATATTGTTCATTGTAAATAATTGTAAACCTTTGAGGTTTCCTGGCACCCAGAGGTAAATTGTCCACATGCGTAATATAGATATATTTAAAAAAAAGATAAAAAACAAGAATTTAAAAATTTTACTCTTGCTTACGCGATAACATTATATGAATAAATATGAAAGTACCTAGCAACCGTATATTTCTAGAAACAGGTGTGGCTCAATGAGTTAGGTAGTTGGATTACCTAATAACTCATACAGGCCTATCACCAATATGGCGTGGGTTCGCGCCCGGCATTGTAAATTACAAAAAAAGGCTGTACTCGACTCGCAAGTGATAAAGTTTACCAGTTGCTTGCCCATGGTCGGTGGTTCTCTCCGGTTTCTTCCACCACTAAAACTGGTCGCCATGATATACTAGTAGCTGAAATATTGCTGAATGTGGCGTTAAACACAATAAATCAAATAATTAAATCAATCAACAATATGTGATCCCGTGTGTCATGCGCAGTGGACTTAAGTCGAGTAATATAGAGTAATATCATTTTGTGCAACATCCTTAATAAGCAATTCTAAAAGATAAGTTTTAACATTTTGCCTTGAAATTTCGAGGGGGACAGTTTATTTCGTGTATTACTAGCAAGTGTGGAAGCTGTCTTGTCAAATCGTCTATCACCATAAGTTTTTGTCCTTACACATGGTTGTTGAATCATAATTGCGTTTTAATATCTTAGCGTCCTTTATGGCTGATAAAAACTGATAAGTACCTCAATATGTATCTGAGCTTGGCCATGAAGAGCTTTGAAAGTATATATATGATAATAATCTGTATTGGATGCGATACTACACCGGAAGTCAGTGAAGTGTCACGAGAATTGGCAGTGTGATGTGATTATGTTTATTGCTACGGGCTATCAGTCTATCAGCTGTATTTTGAACACACTGTAACTATGTCGGTATTTACTTCATACAACAAAGCGTTGCGAGTCCAAACGTGACGTTACAAGCAAGAAACCTAATGTTTTGCACGCATCTTCGACGGTGGTGTACGATCGAATACTCCAATGTTACGAATTTGTAAGTAGCATGACTTTGTAATTACACTTGCTTGTTTTTGCATGCATATATAATGTCCTGTCGAAAAATATGCCGAGGTTTTTAACAAATGAAGCATTGGTTACTATAGTTCCGTCGAAAGAGAGACAACATTCTGATAATTCCTTCACACGGTGTTTCGGTGCAAATTCAATAAGTTCTGCTTTGTCTTGGTTTAATTTGAGCATATTTGAGCTCATCCACACACTAACTTCTGATAAACAAGTATCCAGGCGTCTGGATATATTTGTCCAGTTATCAAGTGGTTTGATTGCGTCGGCAAAATTCACTGATTGGTTTTGCAAAAATACGGTACAATCTGGGCCCTAACAACACAACTGAACTAACCGCGACACGTTGAGTTCGGTCACTCAAATAGGACTCCATCCACGTCAGAGCTGCGCAGGACCGTCTTCACAGCATTATAGACCCCCGAGCAAAACAGTGCAGTGGGGCCCTACCTACACAACCACTCACAGGAATAAAAATGTAAATAGTCGATAAAATTAAACATATATTTATTGTATTGGTATTTCCAATAATTCGGATTAGCACGGAGCCCCCGGGTAACTGCCCATAGTGTCCATGCGTTAAGACGACACTGGACAGACCTGATAGATGGGGAAGCTTAAGCAAGTTTGAAGATAGCAAATGAGTAATCAGAAGCCGTAAATTGATTTGATTTTTGGTGTTTAACGCCACTTTCAACAATATTTCAGCTATATCATGGCGACCAGTTTTAGTGGTGGAGGAAGCCGGGAGTACCCGGAGAGAACCACCGACCATGGGCAAGCAACTGGTAAACTTTATCACTTGCGGCTGCGAGTCGAGTGCAGCCTTTTTGTAATGTACAAAGTCAGGCGCGAACCCACACCGTATTGGTGATAGGCTTGTATGAGTTGTTAGATCCAGCGACCTAACTCATTGAGCCACCCGGGTCGTAAATCGAATAAGGACAGACAATACAATGACCAAATTTGAAATGCAGAACCACAATACAAACCCAGTTCCTTTACTTGAATTTGTGTTTGATGACTATAATGTTGAATAGATTATCATGTTCAATTACATCCATATCCTTTCTTACTAAACAATGGCCGTCAAGACACTATACAGAAAACTAAACTTAGCAACACGAACCTCACTAAAAAACCGGCGGGGGTGACTCTGGAACTCCGGAAAGGTACGCAGTTCCTCCTCAACAAATTTATTAACAAAAACAATCAATCTAATCGATGATAGCGAAATAATCTCCGTGCATCGGATTTTTTAAAATATCGTCGACTGAACCATGCCTCCAGAGGGGAAAGATATAAACTGTTTCTATAGAATATTAACATACATGTAAAGGTGGTTGCTTAGTTTATGGTGTCTAACGCCACTTTCAACAATGTTTCTGTTGTATTGTGGTGGTCAGTTTTATATATTGATGAAGGAAACCGGAGCACTTGGAGAAAACTACCGATCTGTCGCAAGTCAATGATAAACTTTATCATATAATGTTGTATCGAGTACACCTTGCCATGAACAGGGTTCGAACTCACAATTTTAGTGGTGATAGGCACTGATTGTACAGGTAGTTGCAAATCCAACAACCATATGATCATGACCACGACGGTCCCTGCATGAAAAGAACAACTTCACACGGGTCACTGTTTAATGTTAAAGAATAAAACAAACAATTTCACGTATTTGATCAAAACTTTTCCAATTCCGTATGTGACGTCTCCGTCTCGACAGGCATCACGTGAGCTTTGTAACGTCTGCTGCAGAAAACAAGATGAATTTTCCTTCCCAGAAAAAGTAATAAAACGGTGAATAAAAAAGATATAAATCCAATCAAAAGACGATGCTTCATGCTTAATCGTGTTCCATCTGAAACATCCACTAGAAAATTAATCACGTGACAAATTCCACCTACTGACGTCACAAAACACGTGTAGGTGCCACTATAACTTTTTTGAATTGATTTTAAGGTCAACACAGAAAAGTTTCTCGAAAAATGTGCTCCGAAATTAGTTTCTCCATTGGTAACGAGTGGTACTTTGTCCGGAATTATCCAGTTTATTTTAGATTTGTTTGAGTTGTTACAGTTTTGAAACGGACAATAGAATGTTCGAGTTGACCCGAAATTTAGTGTTATTTTTGTATGAATATCATCTGTTGTGGATTCAGAGTTTGTGATCACAATTCTACGTTTTGTTTCACATTCACAGTTTCCTATTTTGGAACTAATCAACTGACTTGCGTCACTGTTCAACAACGCCATCTGCATGGTAAAGAGCGAGAGGCGTAACATGTCTTCTAGTACTCTCTAAAAATAGAAGTTTTTGTTTGAATATACAAAATATAATTAAATCTAATTAAAATTATGTCTCCTCACCACTTGCTTCTTCCCTCTTCCGAAAATGAAAAAGGGGGAGTAATCCAATTCCAAATAGATTGATTACAATCACACTGATGATATGTAATTGTGCGAGGGAATATTTCTCAATTATCGTATTTCCCTACGACTATAATATTTTTTCAAGATTCCCAAGCTGTGTCTCGCCGATATAAAAATTTGACCATAATTTAACCTTAGTTCACTCCCGGTTTTTATGGGGTCCGTGTTGCTCATCTTTTTAGTTTTTTGAGTTGTCCTATTATGTGTCTTTATGTTCTGAGTTCGGTGTTGTGATGCCTATTACGATTTCTGCATAAAAACGATGTTCGCTTCGTATTTACCTCCAGTTGTTTGTAGGAGGGTCCATGTCTTATAAACATTATTTGTGTTTGTTTACGTATAGTGGTGTCCAACACATATTGTGTTGTGTTTTTCTTAGTATTGTATACCCTATATGTTGAGGGTTTCCCTTGATTGTTTATTTTTAAATGCCCATTCGGTATTCTCTAACGTTTATTAATTAATATCTCTTCGTTGAAACGCAATAAAAAAAGACCCCACATATTTAGGCTTTCGTGTACCAGATACTTTTGTATTATAAAATAGCAGTAGTCGCTCGACACATTATGAAACCACGAAGTCAGTTTTGTTAACAATTGGATATAAGATAAACATGTGGTTTGAAAAAAAAAACATATAAATAATTATTTGTATATTCCTTCCGAGTGGATCAGGTTTGTGGTGTTTAA
This sequence comes from Gigantidas platifrons, assembly GCA_002080005.1. Lineage (NCBI taxonomy): Eukaryota > Metazoa > Mollusca > Bivalvia > Mytilida > Modiolidae > Gigantidas > Gigantidas platifrons. The sequence continues at coordinate 54,221 of MJUT01036961.1, forward strand.
CGCCACTTTCGACAATTTTTCAGTTATATCAGTTTTATTGCTGGAGGAAACCGGAGTACCCGGAAAAAAACAACCGACCTGCCGCAAGTCACTGATAAACATTATCACATAATGTTGCATCGAGTACACCTCGTCTGAGCGGGGGTCGAACTCACAATGTTAGTGGTGATAAGCACTGATTCCAACTACCATACGACAACGACAGCCACTGCCTTCCGAGTGAAAACTGCACGCATTCATATATTCGCAGAATGAAAACATTGTTGTTATTGGTGACTCGTTCATATATTAGATAAACACCAAATCAAAACAAACAAATAAACAAACAAACAAACAAACAAAACAAAACTCACACACAATGACAATCATATATCAAAATATATCATATTTGAACCTTACCGGATTAGATTATAGCAGCAATTTCCCAAGTGATTATAGAAAAATTTGTCCTAGCAGTCAAGAAGCTTGTCTCTTGTAGAAATAAGATCCATTGAAATATGACTCTTTCTAACGGAATGGAGACAGTTGCAGGAGACAGAAATGTCAAGAAAGACGAATTCATAAGTTGTCATCAGGAAAGTGACTATACTGACAATTAATAACCAAACTATTTCCAACGTTTGACGATGTTCGATTGTCAGGGGCGGATCCAGGGGGGGGGGGGGCACACCCGGCGCCCCCTCCCCCTAAAATTGGAGAACAAATTTTTTTGCGTAAAATTGTGATTTTTCACACGAAATACCCCAAAAATTTTCGCGCCTCCCTCCGCTCGACGCGATTTGTTTAAAAGTGCGACCCTCCCCCCTAACTTGAAATCCTGTATCCGCCCCTGATTGTGATCACTATATGCTGGACACACCTGCATACTTTGTTTTAGTTTGACCAGATTAGTATCGAACCCACGATCGTACGTGCTCGTATACTGTTCAAACTATTCCATCACCGAGAAGACTGTGAAACTTACAATCGCACTGGACATTCTGCTAGCGCCAAAAAATATATATTTTGATAGAGAGTAGACAATAATAACATGAATTCATTATGGAACAAAATTATTAAAAACTTGCCTTGAATGTGACAGGAAGCTCATTCCTAGAATGGACGTCCGATGAATTAAAAACTTATTGAAGTATAATGTTGTTCATGATAAACTACAATCAATGTCAACGTTATCAGAAAGTGAAATTTACAACTGTGTACCAAAACATTTCAATCAATTTCAACGTTATTAGAAAATGCAATGTACACACATCAAAATCAATTATGATACGTCGCTGTAGATAATAATTAAGATAATATACAATTCAATACACAAAGGTAAATTTGTTCCTGATAAGTGTCACACTGCACAATAGTAAAAGGTTTTCTAATTATTGCCAATGTACTCTCAACAAAAATAGCATTGGTATCTGTAAATTAATTTCAATCTACTTAATTAGTTGTAATATCATTAGACATGTACAAATAAACAGCTGACTTGATGCAGAATAAAATAGTATTTCATTAGGGAATTGTAACTGTATTATCGGAATTTTAGATTTGAGCTTTCAGTGCCATTTGGTATAATTTTATTGATAACATATTGATTTTCACCCTGGGTTTGAAAATTAGACGTAGATGGCTATTTATTCGAACGTGGGTTCGCATCCCACAGAAGGAACCGTATCGGGGGTGTAATGCCACTAATGGTTAGCGTGTTCGCCTCGAGCCCCGGGGTCAAACCAAAGACTACATAATTTGTATTTAGAAGAAAGAGCAAAGACTGGTTGGCTCTGAATCAGGATAATGTGCGAGAGTGTGGCGACATGTCTATCCGCGGACTGTTGTTTCAGTGAGCTAGCACTGTAAAAATCAAACTAAGCGTTGTTGGTTTAGTACGAAGCGAACCTCGTCATCATTTCATTGAAAATTACCTCGTTCTCGTCATGACATAGCTGAAAAATTGCTGAGTTGGCGTTAAGCAACAATCACTCACCCAAAGGAAGGGTGAAGTCCACTCTGCTGGTGGACTATTAATCCTCAGTCGAATCATCCACTCAGTAGTCAGTGTTTCGACATTAACGTGGTTTTTATTGGATATATTTTATTCTTGAAATTTACAATTCCTAACTAATGCGATTATTAGTAATACTAAAGATCTCCAATTTCGGGCATATGTGATCTTTGCTGATTTTGGCTATCCTCTTTCAATTTAGGCTTTTTGGTTTGCTTATTCGCAAAGACTTTTTATTTATTTATTTTTTTTCGGCCTTCCAATCTTTGATTTTGAGCGTACCCGATGAAGGTTATTCCAGAAACGTATTGTGTTCACTGTACAATCTAATTAAACGTAGATCTTGAATTGCCCCCCCCCCCTTTTCTGAAATGTCGCACATTAAAAAAAAAGGGGGGGGTAATTCAAGATCTATATCTAGTACTGGTGGATTATCAGTTGCCGAGAATATCAGTAGTCAGTGTTTCAAACCACACAGCCATTTTTCTTTTTGAAATTTTCTGTTCCTAAATAATGCAATAATTATTGAAGCTAAGGTTTTCCCGCCATCAGACATAGATGACCTTAATGGTCGATGTTGGTTAACCTGATTAAGCCCTTTAGGTTTTCTTGCTCCTGCAGAATTGTCACCTATGATAAAGTCCGAGGACTGAATAAAGCACAGCGATGACTTCGTTCGGTCTGTGTAAGGTTTTTCATTACAAATATAACACAACCGGACACAATTTCACAGGACACTATTATGTGTCTTACACATATGTCGTAATTATTTGGCTTCAACATTTTTTTTACTTTAAGAGTACATGATGCATATTCCAAAAATTTCACTACTGTGTACTCTAAATTAGATAACTATGTTTGTGTTGCCATTACTGGGTCGACGACGTCTGCTAGTCGACAATCATCGGCCCAGTAGTCAGTGTGTCTTATATGATAAACCATGTCAGTATCTGTTTTTACCGTTATCATTAGTTTTATTGTTTGTTAAAGGGTTTTAACTAATAACGACATCCAACTACTTTTAACAATTATTTATGTAGCTCAAGGAATCACTGAATTCTTTCCATAAAAATAAAACTAAGTATTTATAATGATATATCTCTTAAAGGGATATTGTCTACGATGTTTTTGAAAATTTGTAACTGTCCATAAATGATTTGCTTAAGCTATCATTAAACAGTTATGCTACAAAATATACGATTGGTGTTCTTTTTTTGACAAAAAAGACCCAAAACTATCGTTATCGGAATTATTGTTCGGATGACAGAAATTCAAAGTGACAGTAAAAGTAAAAACGGAAGTTTGGAATTCTCGGGGGTTTAGCTTTGAGGTAAGGAAAATACTGTTAAGATTCAAACACTTCATGATTGTCAGGCTTGTTTAATGTTGTTTGAATCTTAACGTTTCGTAGCGTATTCGCCAATAATTCGGTGTTTAATCTTCATTTTATGAAGGTCAGTACGGAAAACAACAATAATTTTGGGTATGAAAAAATACAAATGTGGTAGACAATATACCTTTAATAGTTTCAGACTTATTACGACAATAATACATTTCTCTGACGTCACACTATTGTTCCAACAGTGGATTGTTTTTAAGAATCTACAGTTTATTCTTTTGTTCTTGAATATATGAACTTTAACCTTTTATTGTTTTAGGCTTAAAAAGGTGATACATGTATACATATTTTGTGACTTTAGGGTAGCGAACCACTGATGAGCTTTTTAGTCTACTCTTTGACTTTCAAAACTTCCATCTTATCACTCGGCTAAGGTGACCACATTACTATATTCTATAATTAGTATATATAACTCTTGGTAGTAAGCTTTGTTAAACAAAAAAATATCAACAATTTCCTTAAAAAAGCAATTGATCAATAAATACAAGTATTTCAGATCTGGCATAATTTATGTTCAGAACTGATGAGTATTTTCGCAATACAAAAACAACCAACGAACCGACCGCAACTTAACAAATCAGACAGACCACAGGTGAACATTTGGGACACTTGAAAGATCTTGAAATATCTAAATATAAACGAGAATCGAAACAGGAATGCCGATAAAATTGTATTGTTTAATTTTTCAACGGTTAATTGAACATTAAAAAGGTAAAAATATAAAATGAAAACACTGTTGCAGATGGAAATGTATTATGTAAGAGAATATACTTTAACCTGTAGATTCTTAAACATAATCTATAAAAAAAATTGAAGTGTATTCTCCAATTACTAACTTTAAGGTCAAAATATAGGACGTGACCTTCCCAAGATGATTGCAAGTTTCTTTTATGAAAATACCAACTGTGACTTATCATTATTGAGTTTTGACCCATTTGGAATGTATTAACTTTTCGTAGGGGTTTCTGCCTTTTTCTTCTTCTTTGGGTATACAGTATACCATCGACCTCTGATGATTACATACTGTTGCATGCGTGGACTATACAAAAATGGTTTAAAATGTGCCAAAAAGAAACAATAACAATTTAATTTGTAAATGATATGAAAGTAAATTAGTGCAGAATCTATTTACAGAATATTAAAGAAAACTATTATACGTTATCAGTCTTGAGATGTTATATATGTATAGGATACCGTACATTTCAAACAAAAGAACTGTCCTTTATTGGATCTGGGAGGCTTCTTTTTCCGCACGAGTACACAGGTGAAGGCCGAGACGCCCAAGGCGTCGATGCCTTTACCTGTGTACGAGTGCGGAAAAAGAAGCTTTCCATATTCTATAATGCTCAGTTCTTTTGTTTGAAATGTATGGTATCTAACTTCTACAATAATTCAACTTGTAAATAAAATGAAATATGCATGTTTTTGGTTTTTCAGTTTTTTTTTNCAAGGGGGAAATTATAAATAGAAAATTTTACTCAAATCTGGTTATGTGCATTTCAATTTTATTGCAATAATCGAACCAGTAACAAAATCTACACTCAAAGATACATTTTTTGTATTGCAATCTTACATTGTTAATAATATACACTTATTTACTGGCTATGAGGACAATAGCAAGTTTATTGTCCCCCAATTGCAAGACACCAACTATTTCCCGACGCGAAGCGGAGGGAAATATTTGGTGTCGAGGGGGACAATAAACTTGCTATTGTTCGAATAGCCAGTAAATAAGTGTTTTATTATACCAAAGGCAATCTAGGAAATCTGAGAAAATATGGCTATTAAAAAGACACAAATAGAAGTTCTTAATAGTAATATTAAGAAAAAATATCAACAATGTTTTTTTAAATTGCCAGTAAATAGTTCAGTGGCAGTCAATAGTCTTGAAAACTATTGACCGGTCAATAGTCTCAGTGTTAAAAATGTGAAACAATAGCATTTTCATTTCTTTAAAAAAGCTTTAAGAAAGTATATACTGAGGTATAATAAATGAAATTAAAAATCTACAAGCAATTAATTTTTGAAACTCTGTTAGTCGCCTATCAACAAATGATATCTTATACGAAAAAAAAGCTGGGTTAAAATGGATTATTGCGTCGTAAATATAATCTCTTTGAAGTCGAACTATTGTTACCGAGTCATGCAAATAATGTAAACAGTCAAGTACATGTGTTGTGTACGTGATATTCCACTCAAATACACCTTGATAGTTATGAATAGGTTCAAGGTCAAATTAGACAGCCCCAACATAATTTAATCGTGGTCGGACAAGGCACAATCTGGATACCAAAATTAGTTACCAGGAACTTTTTACGCATGTTGAATTTAATCATTACTAGTTTTATTAACCATGACTCTTTAAACGGCCACCGTAAAGGGTTGCTCGACTATGGTCTGTTTATTTATATCGTCTATAATAAATAATAGGTATAGAAGACGATATAAATAAGACAGACCAGAAGTCGAACACTCATTTACCTTGACCGTTTAAAGGGTCATGGTTGATAAAACCAGTAATGAATAGAATCATCAGGCGTAAAAAGTGGCCGGTATCTGATTTGGGAGGCCAGTTTTATGAATCGTTTTGCAGGGGGTATTATTGTACAACCCGTTTTAAAGGGCAGTGGTTTTGTTAAAAGGCGAGGCGTCAGTCCTCAGTCTCGAGATGTTATATATCCCGTTTTAAAGGGTAGTGGTTTTGTCAGCCGAACCTTTTAACAAAACCACTGCCCTTTAAAACGGGATATATAGCATCTCGAGACTGATAACATTTTTATCTGAATGTTCCAAAATTAATAAGTATGTCCTTATAGGAAAAGCATAATGGTTTACTAAATACACAATATGTGATTATTGATTTTTCTGTGCAGTATGAAATACAGCACAGGCAATTGGTGAGAGACATGGTCTGCTGTGCACAATGTAACTGGACAGCACATAGGTGAGAGAGATTATTGATTTTTTGTCACCGCACTTCTTCCATGAAGTTATGGAAGTACCTTGTTAGCCAATCAAAATTCTACTTGCCACGAGAACATCAGATAAAGTAGGTTGCAGAGAACAGCAGGTGTTAGCTGGTCTCTGAAACTGATGATTGAAGGTATATGGACGAGAGTAAGTGTATTTATAGGGAGTTGGCTCTACTGTGGTATTGTGTATGGGAAGAATGAATGTCTATATGTGTCTTTGTATGTATTTGTCTATATGTTGGATGTTATGTCGTTGATGTGTTTATCCCATTTGAGTTTAGACTGTACTGTTACACCAAGATATTTAGCTGAGCTCACAGATTCAAGTATATGGTTATGGAGGATGTAACTGTGTTGTATTGGTTGCTTCTTTTTAGTGACAGACAGTACTGGACATCTGTCAGGGTGAAAAGCCATTAGCCAGTCACTCTCCCATCCCATTTGTATGCTAATGAGTGGAGTCGTCTAACCCTTCCGATCAAAAACAACAAAATTCCCACTCTCTATTTTTTTCTATTCTGTTAGGGTTTTGAAATTATTCAGATAACATGTGAAAGGTCAAAATCTAATAAGTGATCTTGGAATATGACCTTTCTCAAGGATACAAGTTGACAAGGCCAATGGTGAAAACACTACTTGTTTACAACTTATGTAATTCCACCTATAAGGGATTGCACTGAACCTTCCATGGGGATTATACCTCTTTCGGAATCACCATAACCTTCCGATCAGAACCGAACAAAAATGTGTCTTTAATCCAATACATTTTTCGTTTTATAAATTTTAATTCCCCTTTCGATTTCCGAGACATTTAGATAAGGCTAAAGGTCAGTGTCATCTGACCTTTGACCTTGATACCATTTTCCAGGCAACATGCTGTGAGGTTACTGGGTGAAGAAACCATGTCTCTTCAAATTACTTTTCCACTTTTGAGAATTAACAGAATTGGTCAAATTTGTGAGTGAAGTAATCGTCCTGTTGAATTGTTTTGAACAAAAGATAACAAGAGTCAATGTGCTATTCTGTTCACCTTATAAATATAGAAGATTACATTTTATTTGCATTTTTAGATATGTACAAAATTTTGACAGATATTTTATATTCAGTGGTACACTTTTGGTCTTTAATTAAACACATTTGAATCTTTACAATGTTTAATGAAACCTTTATTGAAATGCCTGATCAATGTTTTTTAACATATTTACCTACACATATACACAATGTTTGGTTTGGATCTGTCATGGTCGTGATCCTATGGTAGTTGGATTTACAACTAACTATGCAATCAGTGCTAATCACCACTAATGTTGTGAGTTCGAATCCCACCCAGGTGAGGTGTATTCGATACGATATGTGATAAAATTTGTCGGCGACTTGTGGCAGTTCGGTGGTTTTCTCCGGTTTCCTCCACTAATAACACTGACCGCTACAATATAACTGAAATATTGTTGAAAGTGGTGTTAAACACTAACCCTAACCAACTTTGATCCTGCCCGTAAGCAGCCTTCATTTAAACAAAAAAGAATATACAGTACATGTATATATAAGGATGTCTTTAAATAAGTTGCACCAATTTATGACCTTCTTTCTTGTGCTAGAGAAAATAATTTATTTTGTACAATTTGGTCACGCTGGCTTTCATGTTTATCCTAGCTAAAACAAGTTGTTCCTCTTCTAATTAAACATCATTACAATATACATTTATGTGAAACTCAAAATTATCTCCCTTCATGGTCGCCATGATAGCTGCAATATTGCTGAAAGTGGCGTTAAACACAAAAAAAAAAAAAAAAATCTCCCTTCATGTCTTATTTACGTTACATCTAAATATAGAAAGGATTATCTGGTAGGGGTTACATGCCAAAGATTAGAAGATAAGTTCTACTTCTAATTTAAGTAAGGGATTATAGGTAGAGAAGGCTTCTTAGTACCCCTTTTGCATCTTAAAACTTTTCTTTGATGCATTATTTTGTTAAAAATTTAAGTCAGAACAATGAAATGAGTTTGTTTTTAGAAGACACAAATCAACAACAGAAATTTTTGTATATATATATTGCATTGAAAAATTTCAAACAAACATAAATAACTTATAAAATAAAAGTCCATGATTTCAATGTTTATTTATGAAAGGAACACAAAAATGTTATCTTCGGTAAAAATTTGCAATAAACCTTGTATAACAAAATATAATGAAATACGAAATCTACAGTTCTGTGGTTATGTTGTATTGATAGTTAGGTTTTTTTTTATCATGGCGGTCAGTTTCATTGGTGGAGGAAACCGAAGTACCAGGAGAAAAACACTGATCTGCCGAAAGTCAGTGACAAACTTTATCACATAATATTGTATCAAGTACACCTCGCCATGAACAGGATTCAAACTCACAACTTTAGTGGTGATAGGCACCAATTGCACAGGTAGTTTAAATACAACTACCATGACTGGTATGTGTCAAATATAATATACATAAATAATTATAAGCTTTGAAAAAATAAGCACAGAGATAGATGGTCTTTGAACTGAACTGAATACAATTAAATATAGAAAAATAAATTTTTTTAAATAATAATCTTTTTGACATCTATTATTACACATTATGTTATTCTGATGCTGTAACAAAAATAATTTACACGCTCCCTGGCATAAAAAGCTTGTTTTTTTTTATTTGTCACTTGGAGATGTACATCTCTCTTTAAGAGTATCTACCACTGTATTTGTTAACTTAGATAGCTGCTGATGGATGATGAAGATATCTTGTGTCCTCACGTCCTTCATTTTGTTACCACTACATTGTTCAACCAAAGTCTCCAATGTTGAAACAATATTTGTTTTTTTAATGTCTGGTTTTTCATCAGATTTTTCTGCCGACTGACTTGGTGCTCCAATTGATGCATTGTCTGTCGTTGTCAAAGCACTATATACGCATTCCCGTTCATTTCCTGAATCTGTTGCTGTGTCAGTATTTGTGTTGTTTTTATCACTATCCACATATAATTTTTTGGATTCCTTGGTCTGTAATATCTCCTGGATTTCCTGATCTGGACTGTCTACATGGTCAAGTAAATCAGTAGAAGGAGATTTGTTTTCAGTCACTTGTATTTCTTCTTTACCACCTTAAAAATAAAACATAAATCAAAAAAGTTGCTTTGGACCATTTCAGATTTTTTTTTATGGCAGCCATCATGGACGGAGTTCAGATCTATTGGATGCAACTTAGAATGGAGATCATCCAAAATATTAAACAATATGATACACTACTCTTTTCTGTAAAATAGAATTATTTTCTAAACAAGATGAACTGTGAGCTAATGCTCACTTTTGATACCCCCGCATATATGTTCAATGTGTATAAAAACCAACTAAATCGGCAAACAGGAAGTAGGAATGTGACGAGTCCAAAATCGCTTCCCACGATATGGGGTACCTATATGAAGCTTGTGACTAAATATCTGATTTCTGCCATCAATAGTTGCTGAGAAAAATGCGATGAAAAATATCTTGGGACGGACGGACAGAGGTAAAACAGTATACCCCCACCCTTTCCGATGGAGCGGGGGTATAATAAAAAGAATTATTAAAGAATGTGCCCATAGGACATAAATGTCCCCACTTCCTTCTACAGCTAACAAGGGCATACCTCCAGAACATAAAAAAAAGTGGTCAAGTCCAAAATCGGACTTACACCTTCCTATTATGGTCACTGACATTGTGCATAAATTTGAAATGATTTCTAAGGGTCTTGTAAGTGCCTAAGTTAATAATACAATTTGTTCAAGCCACGATACAGCTGAAATAATGCTTGACATCCAATGGAAATACAGCATATTTCTATAAACCATAATATATTATTATTTTTATGTCCCGGACACCTATTTTTATTAAGTTTTCCCACAATATAACTGAAATACTGCTATAGTTGGCATAAAACACCTTTCAATCAATAAATCAAATGATTTGCTTAAAGAGAACTTGTGGAAAATGCAGGATGTAAGATAAACATAAGGACTTAGGTTGATTGATTGATTGGGGTATAATGCCAACTTTAGCAGTATTTCAGCTATACCGTGGCTATGGACATGGGAAAATTTAATAACAATAGGCGTCCGGGACATAAAAATAATAATATATCATGGTTTATAGAAATATGCTGTATTTCCATTGAATGTCAAGCTGTGTATATATATATATATCATTTGATCCAGTAGATGAAAATGACTTATTAGCATTGTTTCTTTACCCTATAATAGGCTTACTGTGACCTCATTCTTATATTGGACACTCGCCAATGTCCTAGTACATATAGGGGTAGTCATGGTTGTATGATAGTTGGATTTACAACTACCTATGCAATCAGTGCCTATCACCACTAACGCTGTCAGTTCGAATCCTGCTCAAGCGAGGTGTACTCGATACAACATTAAGTGATCAAGTTTGTCAGTGACTTGCGGTAGGTCTGTGGTTTTCTCTGGTATCCTCCACCAATAAAACTGAGCGCCACGATATAACTGAAATATTGTTGAAAGTGGCATTAAACACTATCGACCTAACTCCTAGCCCTAGAAAATATAAAGACACAAAGGATAAAAATAAGTTTTGCTCCGGAAAAACCTTGTCTTTAGAAAAGAATTTCGAATTTCAGAATAAAACAATATGTCTACATCCCTCTATTGAGGAAAGAAATAATAAAAATCACCTTAATACAAATATTGATTGCTAAAGTTACCTTCATCCTGTTTCATGTTAGTTTCCGTGGAAATATTTTTGCTTTGCTTTGAATTTGTTTGTTCTCCATACTTCTTGAGGACTTTTCTGACAACTGATACTTTAGGAGATCTGATAGGTAATTCATCAACTTGTTTCTCCGAAAGTGAAGATAGATCACCGATGGTATGGATGTTCCTAGCCTTGATTAGGGATCCTAATCCTCTTGCCCTGAAAAAACGAAACAAAAATGATGACAATTTTAGCAGCCATATTTCATCTTCCAGGGATGATTCTGGTAAGAAAATAAAATACTAGTAATTGAAAATCAATGAAAAATGGCTGAAACCTTCTACACCCACTTTTCAAATGGTCCATTTTTGACCTGTTCTGACCGTGTCCAGCAACTTTCAGCAATTTTTTCCAGACGAAAACAACTGAAATCAGTTAAATAACTGAAAAAAATCATCTCTGACCTTCACATACAGAAGCCCTCAAACAAGGCCACCCCTTCTGCAATGAAAACGTAGCCTTATAAAAAGGGGTGGATTCTCTTGAGGGGGGCAATTTTACTATCTCAGTGCATCTGAAATCTGGCCTGAAAAAGAAGTGACCTTTTGGTGGGAGGGGCAGAGTTATTAAGTGGAAACATAATGTAGAATGTACGGACATGGTTAAAAATTAGTGCCTTCACAAGGTCAAGCGGTGTGGTCTGTAGAAATAAAATGGCAGTTGCCCAACACCATGTCCTATAGAAGGCAATGTATACGTTTGTTCGTTTTCTATCATGTGGTTTAGAGTCGTGGATTAAGGTCAGTGTGACGTCGATGTGAATGACGATTCAAGACAGCGGATAGTGATTCCTATATGTCGACTGCTACGCAGGCAACTTAATAAAGCATACAGACCCTCAGTCAACTATTTCCTAATAATATGGTGAAGTCCTGGTAAATTCAAAAACTAAACGAGATTTACCTTAGTTAAGTCAGGTTTGGTTGGAATTCTATATGGAAGTCACTACACCACCGAAGTGATCGAATGTGACATCCCGTAAGTGGTGTGACTTTATATAGAACTGGAGGTTAGTGTGCGGCATGTTGACAACAGATTATTTTTCATGGAAATAAAAGTCCAATAACTCTCTAACTATAACGATTATAGTGAAAATCGTCAACAAATATACCGACCCTCAGACCATGACTCCTACTAATAATCTTGTAATGCTTGAACATTCATGTTATATTTGTATGGTCAGATATAAACGAAGGATTATCCCATTGATTGTTAGAAAATGCCTGTTGGTCAATCAACATTCTATTTTTCACAGAACAATATTTTGCTAAACACAAAAAATACAAACTACGTAAAGCACCATATTCATTGGTCACCCAGTCATGTCGTTTTAGTTCATTAATTTGGACATTTTTCCTTTGATCTCGCAGAGTGATATTGTCAATATCAGAGAACTGACTGTGATACTGAAAATTATTGGTCAGCCAACTGACTGATACTGAAAATTATCAGTCAGTGAATTGACTGATACTGAAAATTATTGGTCAGTGTGATGTCAAACCCATCATGACATTACCAATAAAAATACTAGCATTAGTTTTGAAAGTCTCGACAAACATTAATCACCAATACCGTAGGTTGCTCTACCAGACTCACTGAGCAACCAGTGATAATGTTCGTCTTAACCTTCAAAACTGCCATTATTCTATATTTATCGGCAAAGTGGCCATTTTCCCTTTGATGTGTGCCACTGGATCACTGAACTGACCTTGATCCACAAAAATATTAGGTCAGTTCGTAACTCGCATGCACAAGTTTATCAGACTCATTGAGATATTAGCGATGTCTGTCTTGACCTTAAAAACTGCTGTTATTCTATTTATAGAATGCACATACCACAATGAGGATGTTAACTGGGGAAGTATTTTATCTACACTGACGGAGCAGGACGTCAAGTCTGGATAAACAGCTTCTGTTGTGTCTAACTGCGACTGTTGAGTACTTGTATAACTACTCTGTGTTAGAGTCATCTGGGAATCTTTTTTACTCTGAAAATCATACAAATTATATTATTCCAACACCATCAAGATTTCAATAATAACTTTGTTTTTTTCCCCCATAATTTTAGGAAGAATGCATGCTAGCATTATTATTACTTGTACTATTACAATACATGTATGAATATTAACCATATCAGTAATGTAATGGTTTAGCATGCTCGCCTCGAGTTCGGTAGATCGTGGGTTCAAGCCCCCATTGGTTCGTACCAAAGACCATAAAACTGATATTTGTTGCTTCTCCGATAAGCACGCAGTACTGAGGAGAAAGAGCAAAGACTGGTTCGGCTCGAAATCAGGATAACGTGTCCAAGTGGGACGACATATTTATCCAGTTAATGGTAAACAACAGTCCCTCACTCACTCACTGTAAGACCATTACCTTCCTTGTCGATATGATATGGTTCTAACAGTTCTAGCCCTAATTGATGACTCAAGACCACATTAAAATATTATTGCAAACATAGTATTGTTCTAACTCATATTTATGGCTCTAGTACACATTTACATGACTCTAGCACACATTTATTAGGCTCTAGCATACATTTATATAACTCTATCACACATTTACATGGCTCTAGCACACCTTTACATGGTTCTAGCATACATTTATATAGCTCTAGACCAAACTAAACAAGATAAACTGTGAGCTAATGCTCACTTATGATACCCCCCCCCCCGTATATATGTTCAATGTGTATAAAAACCAACTAAGTCAGCAAACAGGAAGTAGGAACCTGACGGGTCCAAAAACGCTTCCCACAAAATGGCATACCTATATGTAACCAAATATCAGATTTTTGCCATCAATAGTTGCTGAGAAAAATGCGACGAAAAATATCTTGGGACGGACAGAGGTAAAACAGTATACCCCCCTTCCAGTGGAGCGGGGGTATAATGACAAAGAATTACACACCTGTAAAGAATCTGGTTTCTGACTTTCACTGGACGCAGCAAAAAACTGAAATACAAATGGTTCCTTTTTGTAAATTTATATAATTCAAATCTGTTTGAGATGGACATGATAAAAATATATTTCTACGCAAGGTAGACATGAGAAAAATACATATCTGTGACTAAGATATTTCAGAAATTTTTCAGCTATATCAAGGGGTGAACAAAATATATTTTGATGAGATATTATACTACCGTATTTCACGGACTATAGGTCGAATTGCTGCTTTTCGGCTAAATTTTTGGGGCAATACTAAGATAGGTCGAGGATGCCGATGACAACTTGGGTAAGTATCGTCACATCGAACGGGTTTTTTTTGGTTTTTTTTTTATAACATCGGTAAACATTTGTCCTATAACGATGTTCTTCGGTAAGTATATGTAAGTATTAGCTCAAGAATACTATTCGTATGTGTCATAAACGAAATAATAATGAAATTTAAATTGAATAAAATTATGTTTTTAAACTTGACCTTGTGTGTTTTTTATTTGTGTTTGTAAAGCCAGACATCGATGACATTCAAATCAGGCCATCTGTGGGTGTCAAAATAGATGGTAAACGGATGTTCATACAATAAAATAATTAAGCTGTCAAAAAAATGTATCACCTTGTGCAGTTTTATTGACATACCTTTAAACTGTGTTTAATTAATAGTACACAAATTATGTGATCGTCTCGGTCCAGTAAATTTTCAATCAGCTGATCAGGATATTTACGTGCCGACAGAGGTTCACCTGTGTTGATTATCTCATGGTGATTATTTTATTTAACCTAATTGACCAATTCAAGTGTAGAACATTCTAGTTTAACGAAATCGATAATTATTTTCCAGTATAATTAATATAAAAAGCTTGTTCTTCACGTTTATTGTGAGATGTATTGCAACCACCATTTTTTACTACAACCTTGTGTGCATGTTCGTGTTTGATGGAAAAGCTATAGCTATATTTAAATATTTATTATACATATATAGTAAAACGATCCACCCTGTGATTTTTTTTTCAACAACATACATTTTTTATAGTATATATTTTATCATACAATACAATATTGAACAGATTTTTGCTAACACTTCAATCATTGAATATTGATTTTTTTTTTATATGTTGAACAATTTTTTCACAGAATTGCACCCCCTGTTAATACGCTTTATTAAAAAAAAAAAATAACATCAAGAACATCGATGATTTCAGTCTTCTTATTAAAAAAAAAACCTACAGCAAAATAAAAGTATACTGTAAACAAAAACGTCCAGAATTTTTTTAACTTCATCCTTGTATAGGTCGATGTTTGTTTAATAATAATAATAATAGAGTGCTCTCCCTTTTTAGTAACTAACGTAAAGACAGACATTACCTCCCTTTGACCAAATTCAAATACATTTTTTTACAGGTATTTATCGCTGTTGTAGTAGCATTTATAATGTTTATTAAATATATTGTATTTTCATTATGAAATACATTTAAAATACTGCCAAGACACTGATGTATATCGATAAATCGACTATTTACTTCAGCAGTTCATGGAAAACAATTTTGCAGGAAAAATAGCATGAAATTCTTATCTCTGCCACGGGTTGAGACAAGGATATCTCGCATGGCTAAAAATAGGAACTGTGCTGTCTCATTAGGGAGAAACAAAACACTACACATAAAACTAAAGATCGAGCATCACAAATCCCACTAAAAACCGGGAGTGAAAGTTGAGCAACGTGACCGATTTTCTGAAATAGCACTGAACACTTAATTGTGTACAAACCTCCTCTAATGATGACGATACAGTAGAGTCACTTGTGACAAGAGGAGAAGCAGGTCTCTCAGACGTCTGGCTTAATAATTCTTTGGATACAGACACTGGTTCTGCAAATGATACTCGTCTTTGCTAAAATAAAAATGTAGATATTTAATTTTTTAGAGAGCACAACATATTTCCAGAATAACCAACGACTGGCAATGGGTTGCTAGATTTTCATTAACTGATCATCATATTTACAAATAAAAGCATTTGAAAAGTAACACCTTACACCACAGTTTTCCAAGTTAAACAATCGAAAGCGAAGCAATAGTTCGTGTGTAGACATGTCCCTTCACTCAAACACATTATTTTGATTCCATGTCAACCAGTCTTTGCTCTTACTCCTTTAAGCAATCTGCTTAGCAGAGAAGCAGCAAATACAAATTTTAGTCTTTAGTTTGACCCGACCATGGCTTGAATCCACGATCTACCACACTCGAGGCGAGTAAGCTAACAATTCCACCACCGATGCGGTTTCCAATTATTATATTTACCTTTGTCAAGACATGCAAGGTTCCAAAAAGGATGAGCTAATGATTTGCATTTCGTTTCATCTCCAGAAAAAATTTATTCTATTCAAAAACATTTTGTTAAATGATCAAGTTTTCTCAAATTGGCTGATAAATTTCCAAAGTGGCTAAAGGTTTCTGAGATTAGCCACTTTGACTAATGCAAGTTTTCCCTTATCGCAAAGAAAGACTCCCAGGTAAAGTTCTTGATAAACATTCATATTAATGTAATTAATCAACCATAACGAGATTTATAACTACCTATGCAATCAGTGCCTATCACCATTAATGCTGTGAGATCGAATTCAGCTCAGGCGAGGTGAACTCAATACAACATAATGAGATAAAGTTTGTCAGTGACTTAAGACAGGTCGACCTGGTGGTTTTCTCCGGTTTCTTCCACCAATAAACTTGACTGCCACGATATAACTGAAATATTGTTGAATGTGGCATTAAACACCATAACCCTCATAATGATGACCTTTTTATTTTTACCTTAGAAGGAGGTGAAGGTGAATTGGTTGCAATTTCTCCACTCAGCAGTCGTCTTCTCTTTAGTATTCCTGCACTCGGTGAGGCAGATGGTGCAAATACATGTCCAATTTTTATAGGATGAAAATCTTGAAACTTTCGTTGAGATGGAGACTCGAGGCTTAATGACTGGGAGGAAGGTTTAAGGATACTACGTCTAGCCATATTTGATCTCTTTTCAAACTTTCGAGGAACAACCACAAGTTTACTATCGGTATGTCTCTCGGCAAATCTTAAATCTTTCCTTGTACTGGTAACATCGGGAGCTTTTCTTGGAGTTTCATCCTGTAGAATGTCGTTAAACTTCTTCAAATTATCTGGACCAGCTATATCTTCTACCATCGACGTTTCTTTATTTTTAGGAACCATTTCTGTAAACGCGTAGTCAGTAACTTCTTTGTCTTGAGATTGTGACTTAATTACAATGACTTCGTCATTTGATTTGATATTTTTATCTATTTCCATTAATGCCACTTTATCTTTCTCAAAATTATCTTCTTGTAAATCTTTAATACTCAAATTCAGGTGCTTAATCTTATTTGCTTTAGAAAGCGACAACATGCCACCGGCTGACTTCCGTATTGGTATTCCGCGAGTACGCAAGGTTATCTTAGAAGATCGTAGTGTTTGAGACAATGGTGAAGATATCCTCTTTTGTTGTTTTTTCTTTTTAGGTCTTCCTCTCTTTATAGTACTTAGTTGTTTTTTTAAGTCAGATCTATTTTCAGCATCAGAAATGGGACTCGTTTCGTTTACTGCTTTATTTGATTTGAGATCACACAACGGTATATCATCACTTTCATTAGTCAACGATGCTGATAGTCTGTTGTCTAATTTGTCTTCAGTATCTTTCAAAATTGTGGAGTTTTCTAACATTTCTTCTGCTTCCTTGGCAAAAAAGAAGTCAGTTGATGAGGACTCTTTTCCACTTCCTGATGAATTTTCAGTCTGTAAATTGCTGTTATCAGTCCTTAAATGGCAGTTGTCTCCCATTTCAGAACTAGAATTATTGGTCAGATTAATATCCTTTACAATAACAGGATTATCTCCCTTATCTCCCTTATTCTGACATGAATTGTCTACCTTTTCTGCAATTGTGCTTGTATAATTAATGTCAAATTTATCATGTTTCTCACTAGAATCATGTTCAGAAAGAATCTGGTTTGTTTGTACCATTTCATATTGTGAACCAATAATTTCATTGTCTAATTCTTTCTGTATTGGTTTTTTTCTGTTTCGTTTCTTATTTTTATCATTATCAGAAAGTGCTGAATTATCCTCAGTAACAGAACTGTTACAAGATAATTTGCTATCTAGTGAAATATATTCCTGTATATTCTCTTCATTTGTTTCAGGAATTACAACAGAATCGCTATATTCCTCACTAATTTCAGTAATCAACGCATTATTTCTAGTTTTTCTTGTATTAACTTTCTCAGGAGTACAAAGTCCAATTTTTGAAGGTATGACCTTTAAATCTGCATTTGACTTTTGAATACTATTTTCATTTTCAGTAACATCTTCTGTACTATGCAAAATGTCCATATCATTTTCAATTTCGGATTCTTTCACTAAATCCAAGGAAACCAATTTGTCAGAACTAGATGTGCATTCATTAGGGTCCAGGTTTGCATCCAGATCCAAGGGTATGGATGATTTTCCTTTAGATAGTGATCTCTTCTGAGCAACTTCTTTCTTCTTTTTTGTAGTACTGACTCTTGTAGGAATGTCTTGAATGGACCGATTTTCTGGTGTCTTCTCCATTTTCTGCTTATTAATAGTAAAACACGATTCTGGTGTTTTGTCAATCTTGGTATCAGAAAGTGAAATCACGTTCTTGTTAGGGTCCATTTCTGTAAACGATTCGTCAAAGTCAATATCAATGTAATCGTCTGTTTGTAACGGAGATTTCTTCACATCATCAGAATGTTTGTATAATGTTCGTTTTTTCATGATGCTGACATCGACTTCAACGTTACCCACTATTATGTTAACTTCTGGGGGTATAATAGAAGAAGATTTTACAGGGTTTGTAATGCCAAGATCTTTGTTAAACACAACTGAAGTATGACTAGCTGAATTCATATCAGCACCATCAATATCATCTACATTGGATGAAAGTAGACCTGATTTAAAATCTTTTATTTCAATGTCAGATTGAAGACATTTTGCCTCGTCTTCATTTTTATATATATCTTGAGAGGAAATTTTTTCTTTAGTATTTTTCTTTCTGTCATTTTTTGAGACATCTCCGTGTGAGGATGTGGATGACATTTCTTCCTTTAATTCATCCCGGATAGAATTTTCATCCGAGAGTTTACTGCTTTGTGAAATACATCTCCTTTTACGTTTTGAAGGTCCTGCACTTTCCGGAGACAGTTTTTTAGGCGTTTTTTGTTTTCTCTTCCTTGCTGACCCAAAAGCAGGCGGACTAGCCAAGGTGGATTCCAAATGAGGATTGTAAACTTCGGATTCCATTTTCTGTTGAGTCTCAGCTTCAGCTTTGTCTTGTGTCTTTGAAATATCATCATTTTTCATCAATGTGCTGCTGGTTGGTGATTTTTCCGATTTAGATTTTTTTGCCTTTATGGTAGGATCACTCAAAGTGGATTCAAAACAGGGATCGTATTCTTCAGGTTCTTGTTCTGTGAACAGAGCTTCAGAACCCGAAAAACTGCTAATCTTTGTCGGAATTTCCTTTTCACTACCATTGCCTTGTGAAATTTTATTATCTTTAGAAATGCTAGTATCGGTACCGATATCAAATCCTTGCGATAATGGAAGATCTCCACTGACTCCTCCCCTTTCATCAGTTTGTCCGGAAGACAGTAATTCTTCTGTTTGTTCTGTTAATATTGGTCTTAAATCAGAAAAATCGTCATGTTCATGTAAAAAAAATTTAGCCAACTCTTTGTCGCTAGACTTGCTTGATGATGGATCACTCAAACTTGCTAAATTAGAATTTTTGCATGTCCTTCCGCGTCGTTTCTTCTGTGTTGAAGTTGAACTGGAAATCTCTCCTTTACTTTCTTTACGCGAGGGACTATATTGCAATATTTCGTCCTGTGTCAGCTTTTTAAGTTTTATTACCGGAGTTCCCAGTTTCATTGATTTATTGGATGTCGGTGACGCAGGGATTATATTAGAATCTTCACAATGCTCTATCATCTCTCCATCTTGTGACAAGAAAAGTTTTCTGTTGCCAGACATTGCTGTTAAATCACTCCTACCCGGTCTTGGTGGGGTCTCTAAGATAGGCACTGCAGAATTAGTGTCGCATTGTATTTTCTTTTTAGGTGATTGAGTTTCCTCTATAACAGCTATTATGGGAGACACTTTGGGCTTTTCAACTTTTGAACAGCTTTTCCCTCTTGTTTCAACATTTGGTTTTACAAAATCGTTACAATCACTCGCTTGTTTTAACTTTTTCGGTGATTGAGTTTCTTCAACAAGAGGTACCACTACTGTAGACGGATTGTCTTTCTGAATGAATGAGGCTTCACCTGGAGACTTTTTAGCACTACTTTTGGCTGTTTTCTTTTGACTTGATGGTTCTTCTGTGACTTTTTGTAGTTTTGTACTATTTTTATCATTTGTAGATCTCAGACAGCTATCTGATACCCTACGTGAGCGTTTTACAGGAGAATTGGTATCTTCTGTTAAACCAATAGACTTTCTACCTCTCTGTTTCTTTGCACTGGTTCCTTGTTTAGCTTGTGATTTTTCGACATTACTTTTGAAGGTTTCAGGCAATAATTCAACTTCTCTCCTTCTTACAGGAGATCTAATTAACCATGAATCAAGTTTTCTTTGTGATGGCGAGGGCTGATATTCCTCATCTTTGACTGGAGAATCTGTAGGTGTTGATTTTTCCGGTGGTGATATTCTTGGTGTCGATAACGATAGCAACTGATGGGCAGAATCTATTTCATTCTCCTCCCTGCCGATCAATGAATTATTTGCTTCCTCTGGTTTGCTCTCTATACTTTTGTCTACAGTAACAGTAGAAGGAGATTCTATCTTCTGCATCATGGTCTTAATAACATTAAAATGACCAATATCTTTCGGAGTAGCATCAGGACTCGTAGGATCTTCAAACGTTTCATTTGAAAATCTAACAGATCTTGTTTGTCGTGTTGACGCAGCCTCTTTTGTTTTCCTGTTTTTGTTCATCTTGCCATGAATTCTTGGCTCAGATTTCATTTCGTCTGGTGACAATTTATCGTCTTGGTTTGATCTGCATGGAATATCTTTCCCTTTGTCTAATAACTGTAAAATTTGAAAGACAAAATTAGGATTTTGATGAGAAGTCGTTTGAACAAAAGTTATAAATTTTCGGGATTTACCACTTTCAATTTCCCTTTGATTCATTATATTACTGACACAATAAAGTGCTAGATCAAATATGCTTGAAAATTGCAGGCAGGAAATTTCATATAAAGACCACTCCCCTAATCAATCCTAAAATTAATTTTGTGACAAGGATCATTGGGGTATAATCTCAGAAGGATCAAAAACCAATTAAAATCATTGTTGTCTACATAATTACAATGTTGATGATGAAGACACACCCATACCGTAAAAGGGTGGCAAATTCTTTGCAGTTGAATCAAAAGTTACAGAATTATTTCTCTTCTACATGTATAGCATGATATTAGTTTTTCATAAATGCACATTTTAAAATCACATAAATTTATGTAAAATAATGACAATATGCAGTAAATCAAAACTAGTATTACTGTGAGCACAGCTCACTAAGATATACTCCCCGCTCCCCACATCTGTCCAACCTATTTCCATAATCAAAACATTACTGATTGTTTCGACAAAAAATGAAAGGGACCCTCCTCTATTACCCAGCCAATGATTATTTAGTAAAGTTTCACCAGAATCCATCATACATTACTAAAATTTTCCTATGACATTGTATAAAATATAAGGCCCCTAACTCTGGAACAATAAAAGTGAATATCATCAAAAATGAAAAAGACCCTTCTCCCTTAATGAATAAACTACTGCTCAAATTTCAAAATATTCTGAGAAACACTACTCAAGTTATCATACGACATAAGGTAAAAATCCTATTTTCCGTCATATCAAGTCCAATAACTCTGGAACGGCAAAAGTGAAAATAGTCAAAAATGAAAGGGATCCTCCTCTCTTCAACACCTGATAAAATTTTAAAAGATTCTAAGAAACACAACTCAAGTTATCGTACAACATAGGATTTGTCTACAGACGGACGGACGGACATGGTAAAACCAGTATACCCCCCTACAACTTCGTTGCGGGGGGTATAAACACTTGATGGCTTAGGTTTATGGTGCTTAACGCCACTTTGAACAATATTTCAGTTATATCGTGGTCAGTTTTATTAGTGGAGGAAACCGGAATAACCGGAGACAACCACCGACCTATCGCAAGTCACTGACAAACTTTATCACACAATGTTGCATCGAGTACATGAACATTAGTGGTGATAACAACTACCATATGAACACGGCCACGATGGCCCCTCAGAAGATTTATAATAAGCAGTCAATAACAAATATATGTACAGTGACTGTGACGCCTGTGGCTAATCTATAAGCAGATATTAATTTTAACCTTAAAAAAGGTGTCAGACCCATTCTGAATCTCGATGTAGCTGATGGTGAAAACAAAAATTACCCTTCATGAGTTGGAGCAATCGTGGTCTTGATCATGTGGTAGTTGGATTTACAACTACCTATGCAATCAGTACCTATCATCACTTAAGTTGCGAGGTTTGAATCCCACTCACTGCAAGGTGTACTCGATACAACATTATGTGATAAGTTTGTCAGTGACTTGTCGGTGGTTTTCTCCAGGTACTTCAGTTTCTTCCACCAATAAAACTGACCGCCATGAAATAACTGAAATATAAGTGATGTTAAACACCAAAACCCCTATAAACCACTTTCTGAATCTTTGTTAGATTATCATGTAGCACTTCACACTATATTCTACCTGATTAATCAAACTACTGTAAACTAACTTTTGTTCGCATGCTATATAAACCTTCGCGACTTTCGCGGTAGAGTACAAAATCGTTCATATCCGCGAATAAGTTGGTCTAAAGTGTGTAAGAAACAAGAACATTTGGTTATCGCGAATTTAAATCTCCGCGAAACTGTCTTGAAGCAGAAAAATGCGAAACATAATAGCCGCGAAAATAAGTTGGTTTACAGTAATCAACAGTTTTTCCCACGATTTTCTCTCATGTTCAGTTCACACCCATATCTTTTTTGTGAGCGAGAGAGATTGCTGTTTAACGCCAACTCAGCAATATTTCAGCTATATCATGGTGAGAACAAGTTAATTTTCAATGAGATGATGATGAGGTCTGCTTTGTATTAGACCAACATGCTTTGTTGGATTTTTTTATAGCGCTAGCTCACTGAAACAACAGTTCGCTGATAGACAAGTCTCCCCACTCTGACATATTATCCTGATAAAGAGCCAACCGTACTGACAGCAGAGAAGCAACAAATACCAATTTTATATTCTTTGGTTTGTTATCTTGTTACCTGATTTTACGAAGCCAACAAAAAAGCGGAAATCGGCAAGCGGAAGTATTTAATATACCATAAAAAAGGAATTGTAACGGTAAAAACCGGAATAAAAAAAAGCGGAGAAAAATCAGGTCTGTCTTGTAAACTATAAAATATCACTTCTAAAGTTTAATCTTTTTAAGTAGAAGTAACTTACATTGATCATTGGTTGAGTCTTCTGTGACCTGAAAATAACATGTAACTTTAAACAACACTGACTGGCACATTTATTACATAAAATAATTATTTATATAATAATGTGGTCTTGTCCAGGTAATGTGACAAAATATTACCCAGGTCTGAGAGACATATTACCCAACCCGAAAATTGCAGGCAGGAAATTTCATAATCATCTAAAGACCCCTCCCCTAATTATTGATTTTTCTAAATTTTTTCCAGTCAAATGATTTCAGATGTTTGCCATTCAATTTTAAGTCAAAAACAATAGTTAATTGGTAATCACCAACCCCTGTGCCAGCTATTATTGTCAAAATATTATATTGTTGTGTTTATTCCTTGTTATACCTGTAATTCACATGTACACTCGGAACATCTCTAGTGTGATCAATAACAGTCATAACATATAACAAAAGTAAACAAAGAATGGCATTAATTTTTAATCGAATCTGAATGTTTAATTTTTTTGTGCAATTTTTATTTTTCCATCAGATTTCGTTCCAGCTCTGACCTTTAGACACCTTAAAACAAGATGAACTGTGAGCTGATGCTCACTTATGATACCCCCGCATATATGTTCAATGTGTATAAAAACCAACTAAGTCACCAAACAGGAAGTAGGAATCTGACGGGTCCAAAAACACTCCCAACAATATGGCATACCTATATGAAGCTTGTGACCAAATATCAGATTTCTGCCATCAATAGTTGCTGAGAAAAATATCTTGGACAGACGGAAGGACGGACAGAGGTAAGACAGTATACCTCCCCTGGCGGAGTGGGTGTATAATTGTGTTTTTTTATTTAACGCTGTTAGATATCACATGCATGTTCATAATTATTTAATACTTAATTTTCAGTTCAATAGGCACAAACAAAAGTCAAGAGTACTGCTCTAGTGCAGGCTAAGGGCGTTGCACTTATTATTGTAAAAATATTATATTAAACGTTGATTTACCACAATATAAACTAAAATACAGGTTTATTTTGTGTCTGTAACTCAAATATTTCTACCTGTTTAGTATTCAAAACTTACTTTGAATGAGTATCATCAGACTTGAAATGTGCCATTAAAGACACATCTTGAGAGGCATCTAGTGTATTATACATGGCAGGCATCGTCCTGTAATATACAGTACATTTTAAATTAGATACAGAACCAGAACACTATCAAATAAGTTTGTTTCCCCTCAAACACGCCGACCCTAAAAAATAAAACTTGCTTAGGCAAACTTTTTTCTTCCCATTTTCAAAAATTATTTTTTACTTGCAATTTTCATAAATCGGATGATGTCCGATAAGAGAGACTACTACATACCGATTAAGATATGTCTGATTGTTTGGTTGGTTTATGGTGTTTAATGCCACGTTCAACAATATTTCGGTTATATCGTGGCGGTCAGTTTTATTGGTGGAGGAAATCAGCAGTACCCGGAGAAAACTACAGATCTGCCGCAAGTCAAAGACAAACTTTTTCATATAATGCTGTAACGAGTACACCCCGCCCGAGTGGGATTTGAACTCACGACGTTAGTGGTGATAGGCACTGATTGCATTGGTAGTTGTAAATCCAACTACTATACCATCATGGCCATAACAGCCTCTGGAGGCGAGGGGAAATAAAGAAGAACTCGATTATATAGATATGTAATTTCAGAATCAAAACATGCTCGCTGGACGTTAAACATCAATCAATCAATCAATCAGAATCAAAATAAGTCATTGAAGGCTTAAAATGTTTGTAGTTGTCTTGCTGCTTACCTTTTTTCTCGGAATATCTCAATCTGGTGTTCCGTCAAAGGATTGGTTTTTGGAGGGGGTGACTTTATAACAACGAAAACCTGTGAAAAAAATAATAATTACAACCTGTGAATATACACCTAGTCAGCAGATTAAAAGATGATGAAGTGTGAGCTAATGCTCACTTATGATACCCCCGCATATATGTTCAATGTGTATAAAAACCAACTAAGTCGGCAAACAGGAAATAGGAATCTGACGGGTCCAAAAACGATTCCCACAATATGACATTAAGTTGTGACCAAATATCAGATTTCTGCCATCAATAGTTGCTGAGAAAAATGCAATGACAAAATCTTGGGAAGACGAGTGTAGAATGATACCACCACAATAAGTCTGCTGTTCCAGTTTTACCGAACACAATTATTGTCCCGCAAAAGTCATCATTTAAAATGTGCAGGAAGGTATTTAGACAGAGAAAAAAACACATTAAAATTGGTCATATTATGGGTTGGTTGATTTAGTTGGTTTATGGTGTTTAATGCCACTTTAAATAATATTTCAGATATATCGCGGCAGTCAGTTAAATTGGTGGAGGAAACCGGAGTACCTGGAGAAAACCACCGACTTGTCGCAAGTCACTGACAAACTTTATAACATAATGTTGTATCAAGACAAAAAGTACACCTTGCAGGATTAGTAGTTGTAAATCTAACCATCATACCATCATACGATCACGACCATGACAGCCCCCAAACTTATTGTGATAACAGGATACAGACATTTCATGTATTTATACAACATACATCATTCTGAAAATCATCTCCTGTCATAATCTTCCTTTTTGCTGAATTTGGTGTCTTTTCTTTCATTTTTGCAGGTGATTTCTTGATGTTAGGGGAGACCACTTTATGGAGGAAACTTCCTCTCACTTTATTTGGTGATGGCATACCAGGAATATGAGGTTCTGGAGCTTGAGAGTCTCCCTGAAATTATATATAAACTGGCTGAATATATTCATATGGGCAACACAATAGGGTGTAATAAAAAATATACTTAAAAACTATATATATAATATACAGACAAATCTGTATTAAGAGGTCACTCTTGGGACAAAGAAAAAGGTGGCCTTAATATGACAGGTGACCTTTTAATAAAGGTTCAATTCATTTGAAATTTTCCAATACAGGACAAGGAGAGGTGACCTTTAAATACAGGCAACTGCTTAATAGAGGTGACTGCATCAGGGATAGAATTTAATGGGAATTGTTGTCTAGACTGCAGGGCTAGACTGATTTAATTTATTCTAGCCCTGAAGGAAAAAGTCTAGACCAGTATTTGCGGTGAGGGGTTTAGACTCCGGTTTTGAAACTCCCGGTAAGAATTTCCACATATTTTTTTTACTGAAGAAGTAACCTTGAACTCGTCATCATAGTCATATAAGTTCTTGCATATAGCGGAGAAAAAGAGTAGTTTATTTCAAGTGCCGACATGACCAAGGATTTTACACAAGATAGAAAACGATGTCCGTGCAGAACACAATTTCCGGAAATTGAGTCGTAAATCACCTAGACACACGGTCTACGATAAAACAACTTGGCCTAGACCGAGTGCAATTCTTCTAGCCTCGGGCTATCGGACCTACAGTAATTTCGAACCCTGCTGCATGGGCAGGTTTGATTGTATATACAGTATATATATACGTCTGAAAATTAAACCAAACAGTGTTAGAATTAGATCTTTGAGCTGATAAATGTTTGTTCTTCCCTCGATGGGATTTGAACTCACACCATTGATACACTGCAGCACCAATCGCTTAGCCTTATGTCTAGCACCCTACCACTCGGCCACATCTGCTATATATATATATATATACACACAGTCTAAAGTCTTTCTACATGAAATGCATTATCTAGAGGCTCGACTTAGTCTGTATCGCGTATTTGGTTATTCATACACATTTGTGTTCTAGAAAGTTTGAGATTTTTGAATAAAAAAACTTTATTTATATTCCCACAGTTACATAATTTCTGTGAAGTCAGCCAACTTGGATTTCTGAACCACACTGAAAATGAAATGACTATTTATGTGCCTTTTTGATTCGATCTATACCTAACCTAGTATCTGAGAAAATGATTTTCCATTTCCATATGGTTCTATGTCAAAACTATGCCCTGCAGTTGCGGCAATCTTGGTTGGTTGGTTTTATGGTGTTTAACGCTACTTTCATCAATATTTCGGTTATATCGTGGTGGCAATCCTAGATTTCCTATCAACACAAAAGGTTTAAAATAATTTTTATATATCATCCCATAGGGACCTATGTTAAATTTGACCTGTGGCAGCATCGATAGTTTCAGAGAAAAATAATTTTTTCGACTTTCACATAGGGTCCTATGTTAAAACTAATCCCTGCATTGGCAGCCATTTTGGTTTATGATCGAAACAAAAATATGTTCTAGTCACCTAAACGTTTTATGCAAGCTTTATTTTGACAATGATTTTTACAAACAGAAACAAAAACAGGAATTCTAGTTCACAAGCAAAAATTGTACTCTTTGGCTTGAATTCTCACTCACATTCAGCTAGTATTTCCTATGAAATTTGATCTCTGATTGGGTGTATCACTGATTAGATTCTCTGCCCTGACATAACTAGTCAGTTGTTCTACAATTTACCTGTGTTAATTCACTACAGGGCGTCTCATCTATCACATTCTCTTCTCTGACCAGCCAGCCAGGTACACTTATCTGTAGGCGATTTTTTCTAGCCATATTTTGCAATACATTACTGTAATAAACAAGCATTGAGTGACAGCTACTTAAATATTTGATAGTTTGTTCAATTAGTTAAACCGCATCAATGGTGTAATGGTTACCGTGTTTACCTCGAGTACAGTAGATCGTGGATTCAAGTCTCGATCGTGTCAAACGCAAAGTCTATACAATGAGTATTTGCTGCTTCTCAACTAAGAATGCAGCATTACGAGCAATATTACTAGGTCATATTTATCACATGATCAATAATGACTCCATCACAGGTCATACTGTCAAAAATAATCACAGGTCACATGATTCAAACGAGCCAATAGAAAATACGTATTTACCAATACATATTAATGAGGTATAATAAAGCTGAATATGTTCATGGGTTCAAGCCCCAGGCAGATCACACAAAAGACAAAGTTGGTACTTGTTGCTTCTCCTCTAAGCATGCATGATAAAGGAATAAGAGGAAAGACTGGTTACATTTTACCCACTATCATCAAAGTGTGCACCAAGTATGGTGAGCCAAGGTTGTATGATAAAGGAGAAACTGTCCTCATTATGGTAACTTGATGCTGTTAACAATGTCGCCGGAAAAGCAATATCTATGTCTTGCCTTCAGTGACATTCATCACCAGCTATACAAAAATAACAAAATTATCTACACTCTATTGGATATTGTCAACACCCCAGGGCCTATATTAAAAAGGGATATGACAATGTTTTTATCCTACAATTTTATCATTTTGAGTACCAATAAAGGGGGGTCAAACAAGATGTTGCACGCTGCGTCATGCTAAGAATACCCCCACTCGTTCATTTGTAAGTCACACGGTAAACAGAAAGTAGATGTGCGGTAAATCTGGATAAGTGACACGGTACAAGTCACCATGCCAAAGCCATATATCAAATATAAAATCATTTCTTCCAGTAGAAGCTGAGATAACTGTTTCGAAAGTTTTCATTTCGGCAAACATGAAAAATTCTAAGTCGCACTGTAAACAGGAAGTAGATGTGCGGCAAACCTGGAAAGGGGGGACATGGTACAAGTCACCATGCCAAAGCCATATATCAAATATAAAATCATTTCTTCCAGTAGAAGCTGAGATATCTGTTACGAAAGTGTGAACGGACGGATGGACAAGGTGATTGCAATATAGCCCCCTCTCTACGAGTGGGGGTATAATAAACTTCAGTGTTATTTAGTCATGGACCTAATAAAGCATTTCTGGTACCTGATTCATGTAGAGCAACAGAAAGAAACAGTAACAGTATAAGTACTGACGTCACAGATGACACCATTGAAAACAATTAGAACGACGCTTGTTTCAGCTATTTTCAGACAATTTTCAGCTGCTATGGACTTTTTGATATTGCAGGATAAACACACCATACATACATTGTTGTTAAATACAAAATTAATTTGCACTAGCTAGGAAACAACCCTGAAAAATTCACCAAAGGCTTGCTTTTTTACCTGTTTCTAAAGTTGGTACAAATAAATTATATATTTTCCGATAATGTACGTATATTGTATATTTAATCTTGTTATTATGACAATACACTACTACAAATATGTCCTGATATACCACATTTACCTGAGGCTTTCTGGGTAATCTAGAGATGGCGCTGTACTAAGCGTACAACTCCATAGATTCTGTGACATCAGACTGATACTACGTCTCGGATATTCTAAAGTTGCCTCCAGGAAGGGAGACAAGACTTTCAAGAAGTCCGAGTCTATAGGGCCAGAATAATGTTTCTGTATACTGTTACATATGGACTCGGTGAGCTTCTCTGTCTGAAATTTGTCAAATAAAGGGCTGTATAATAAATGCAATTGAAATATATTTTATACTCAAATTATATTTATAACTACAGGTTCACATTATATCTCCTGGATTCCCCTGCACTTGAACCCAAGGGCTCAGACCACAAGAAAATGTGACTCCATATACTATTGGGCCTTCATTTGCAAAAGATTGAATCTCCATTTCACAAGTATACTGAATACAATATTGGGGCCATCATGGTCGTGATTGTATAGTGTTGGATTTACAACTACCTGTTGTATCAGTGCCTATCACTGCAAAAGTTGTGAGCTCGAATCCTGCTCATGACGAGGTGTACTCGATACAACATTATGTGATTAAGCTTGTCAGTGACATGCGATAGGTCGGTGGTTTTTTCTGGTTTCTTCCACCAATAAAACTTATCGCCACGATAAAACTGAAATATTGTTAAAAGTGATGTTAAACACTATCTGACACCCTAACCCTAGCCCTGAATACAATTTTACAATTGCTTCGATGAAATTTGATTATTAATCCCAGCTTCCACAGAAAAATGTCCATGCCTTACCTCCATTAAATACTGTTATTATTATAATCATGTCTGCTCTTTACAAGCATTTTAAAGAAAGATTCTAAAAGAAAAAAAATGGAAAGCAAAACAATCACAGTCAAATTGGAATGCGGAACGACAAAGTAAAAATTGGAATAATTCCACCAAAAACTGGAACAGTTGGCAAGAATTCACATGTTCTTTATACAAGTATGATTCTGGTAAGAAAATAAAACAGCTGAATATTAATGAAAAATAGCTGAAATCATCTACACTCCGTTTCAAATGGTCCATTTTTGACTTGTTCCGACTGTATCCAGCAACTTTCAGTAATTTCTCTCTAGAGGAACCTAATAGCTGAAATCAGTTAAATAACTGAAAAAAAAATTATCGCTGTTTCTAGGGACATTCAAGAAATGTAAATGTTCTCACCTTTTTAAGAAACAGGGCACCAGACCAACCACCTGATAACTTGTATAAAGCACCAATACTTTCTACTGTAGCATCTAGTAATTTGATCAAAAATGAGGATGATGTCACATTTGTATATAATGTAGATACCGTCTCAAAAATTGTAGATAAAATACTGGTAAGATTGGGGGAGCCACTGTCTATCTTCCGAGTTAGCGATTTTAACTGAAAAAGAGATACATGTAATTTGTTTAATCATTGCACACTTCAACAACAGACAACTACTACACAATGATATCTTATTCCTGATTTTTTTTTTATTGGTCAGTCTGGTCTAAATGGCATAGATTAAATAAAGTGCTCTGATTGGATAATTTTTCAACTACAGACAACTAACAAATAATGATATTTTATTATTTTTTTCAACGATTCTTTTTAATGGCTAAATAAAAATCAGCCAATTGGTACACGGCATAGAATAAATAAAGTGATCTGATTGGACGTTTTTGAGTTTTGGGTTTGAAATTTTACATCAAGAAATTGGAAAAAAATGTTACATTTTCTTTAACTTAACCAGTGTTCTAGCTAGGATTTCAAAAGGGCAGGGTGCTATTTCTGAAAAGGGCACTTTTATGTGTAAACGTTGGCTGAAAAAGGGCACTTTAATGCGCAGAGCTTCTATAGCTATTCCAAATTTCCTGTTTTGTAAAGTAATACAATAATGAAACAAAAAATGAATCTGACAAAAACTTTTGGTAATTTTTTGTATCTCATGAAAACTTGTAATCGGTTCAATAAATGATATTTATGAAACATTAACCTGGTTTTTATCAATGAAACTTTGTAAAAGTGACATAATTCGTTGATGTATTCTGTCATCATGAATATGTGTATTCCAATAATTGAATTTTTGCTTCCGGGACAAAAATTCATTTCAACTCGTAAGTGATATTTTAACAATATTAGGGATTATATGGGCGTGCAAAGTATTTTTTGACCTTCTTCATGAATTGAAAAAAATATATGTTAAGATGAGCTTTAAATATTTCCGTCCTTTGTGGGTGAAAAAAAAAGAAAAAAAAAGAATAATTATATTAAATGATCGAGTTTTTTTACTTTCTTTCAACAGCTATTGTTATCTTAATTGCCATCGTAATTAGAATTAATCATTATGATTAGAACAGGGGTGTGGAAATATTGAAATATTCTACTTGTCCCCGGGCAAGTTATCTGAAAAAAGTTACTTGTCCGGACAAAATCCTACTTGTCCTGGTTTTTTTTTGGAAACATTTGATACTTGCAAACACAGTTGCTAACTAAAAAAAGTAAATTGAACTTGTTTATATTTAATTATTTTCTATTACATCATTGCTAAAATTTGAAATGTTAACACAAACATCCCTGTCTAAGTCACAGGCACATGGGGCATGGATTTCGTCCCCCCCCTTTTTTTTCTCTACTCTATGATATACTGTATCAGTCGAAAAAATGTGAACACAGAATACACGTATTATTCATGATGTATGATGTCTACTGATATTGTTAAATGAAGAAAAACGAATTATCATGAAAATTTTGAAAAAGGAATGATTATGAAAATTTTGAAAAAAAGGGGGGAGTAGAGAAAAAAAAAGGGGGGAGTATAGAAAAAAAAAGGGGGGGGACGAAATCCATGCCCCATGTGCCTGTGGTCTAAGTGATCACTGCCCAAATGAAGACCATTTTAAATTTGAATTTCAGATAGGAATGTGCAGTCAGAGAATATCCGGTTGTTTATAGATACAAAATTAGCTGTGTTGAAAAAAAATCTCATATCAATCAAGTTAATTTTGATTAACCTTGACAATGGCTTTATCCATCAAACCGTTTTAGTTGTGTCTCCAAAAAAACATTAATGATTTCCGGTCAGTAAAATCAAAATATTTCCTGTACGGCTGTAGATATTGCAATATGAGACAATATCAGAAACCAGCAGTAGCCATGTGAAATCGGCTGGCCACTTTGACTGAACAGTCCGTTGCCGCTGTTGGGTGTTTTTCCACAAATTATGTGTTTTTTCCCGCTAGAGTTTACCGTTTGTTAACTTTCTCATTGTGAACAGAACCTTTCCAGCCTCTTTTTATTATTAAATATTTATCCATTGTAACGACTGCAACCCGATTTGTATTATACAATGTATGTTCACGGATGTTAGGCCCTGTTTTTTTTTTACGAAAAGCCAAGGAAACGTCACATTCGGAACATCAATAAAAACCTGTTACACGATCCCGGTTTTCGTTAAGTAAATGCAGTACAATTATCATTGCAATCGGGTCGTAATACTCAACTTAGAACTTGTACAATTCTGGTTATTTTTAGCTGCTTTCGGAACACCACTGACGCGATGGTTTCCAATAAAAAAAAACACATAAAACATTTATATAACCGTCAATATTTTACGATATATCATTTGAGAAATTGTCTTTCCAGAATACTTTAATAAGAAATTATTTTTATTTGTTGATATTTACTTGTCCCCGGACAAGCTAGCCAGGAAAATCTACTTGTCCGGCAGGTTCTATGTACGAGTCGGGCGAGTCGGGCATGGCAATTCCACACCCCTGTAGAAGAATGATATTTCCGGACAAAACGTTAAAATTCAACTTCAATCACTCGCCGAAGGCTATAAATAGCCGATCAGTATGTGTTTACCTTGATCTGTTACCGCGCGTTAAACGAATGTTGACAGAAATATATGCTGGGAACCAGTACTTCATAATTCAATAATTTTCAAAATCACAATTATTTATTTATAAAACTGAGAGATTAAAAACGGTATTTTCTATAGTAAGCAATTTTAAATATTTAATATAAATATGAAATAAACCCAAATAAACCAAAACAACAATAATAAATCATCACGTGAACAACTTACCTGTAAAAAAAAAATGGTGGTCTAAAATAACGCTAATCGTGACTTTATGCATTTAATATGAAAAATCTATTATTATGAACTAGTAACAGATGGAAAAACATATCCACGGTAATCACAAAGGGCTGGGCGCTGCTACAAATAGAGAAAGAGGGCAGGGCGTCACTCCGACAAGGGCGGGCGCTGCGCCCTGTAAAAACGGGCTAGCGAGAACACTGTTAACCATAATAATCTTTTTACACGTCTTTTCTGCTTAGAGTTAGGGTTATGGTGTTTAATGCCACTTTCAGCAATATTTCAGTTATATCGTGGGGACAAGTTTTATCGGTGAAGGAAAACAGAGTACCCGGAGAAAACCACAGACCTGCCGCAAATCACTGACAAACTTTATCACATAATGTTGTATCGAGTGCACCTCGCCATGAACGGGGTTCATACTCACAACTTTAGTGGTGATAGGCACTGATTGTACAGGTAGTTGTAAATCCAACTACCATACGATCACGCCCAGGACAGCCCTTCAGTAAAAGGGAACAAATGAGAGATGTCATTTTAATGAAATTGAAAGTTTACCTTTTGTGGACTAGACATAAAGTCTTTTGTTAATTCAGCAAATATGCCACTCAGACGACAAACTAAATGTACAAAGGACTGCAAATTTTCTAGTGGCTTCTGTTTCTTTTTGGCCCATTTTGCTGGACTGATCCCACCTGCAAAGTTAATATAGAAACTTTTACACAAATATATAAGGTCATGGTTATAGTATTTAATGCCACTTTCAACAATATTTTAGTTATATCATAGCAGTCAGTTTTATTGGTGGAGTATCTGGAAAAAACCACCAACCTGTCGGAAGTCACTGACAAACTTTATCACATAAGGTTGTATCAAGTTCACCATCGTCACCCACTGGATCGAACTCACAACTTTAGGTCAGGTGAGCTAAATATAAATACTCAAAAAAGGTTAAAGCTATTTATTCCATTAACATTAACATCGACATCGACATTAACATCAACATCAACATTAACATCAACATTAACATTAACATTAACATTAACATTAGCATTAACATTAGCATTAACATTAACATCAACATCAACATTAACATTATCATTAACATCAACATCAACATTAACATTAACATCAACATTAACATTAACATTAACATCAACATTAACATTAACATCAACATCAACATCAACATTAACATTAACATTAACATCAACATTAACATTAACATTAACATTGACATCGACATTAACATCAACATTAACATTAACATTAACATTAACATCGACATCGACATTAACATTAACATTAACATCAACATTAACATTAACATTAACATTAACATCGACATTGACATTAACATTAACATTAACATCAACATTAACATTAACATCAACATTAACATTAACATCAACATCAACATTAACATTAACATCAACATCAACATCAACATCAACATTAACATCAACATCAACATTAACATCAACATCGACATTAACATTAACATTAACATTAACATTAATATTAACATTAGCATTAACATTAACATTAATATTAATATTAACATTAACATTAACATCTACCTCCCAAAGAAACACTTCAATCACTGAGATTTTTACGAGTCAGTAAAAAATAACATTGTTTGCTTAACGTTGGTCCATTTCAAAATTTCAAAATCCTCTGTGTGTGTGGTTTTTTTTTGGGGGGGGGGGAATAGCTTCATGGATTTTACATTTCTATTCATCAATTATTAGGTATCATTTAACAAACCTATGTTAAAATTTCCAACTGTTCCAATCGATCCAAAATCTACACAATTAACTATTGCTAGACAGGCTTGGGCTGCAAAATCTAGTCCATTCAAATTCTGAAGAAGAAAATAAAACAATGTGGATATACCAAGTCACTAAAAATATTTATGAAGTAATAGTAATTAGTCACCTTGAATAAAACTTACTGGTGAAAAACATTGCATATATCTTAACACGGGCCAAATTCTGACAAGTGTGACTCGCAGTCTAGTTGATTTTGGTAATTAATTGAGGTTGAACCAAAATGTATCATTTTTTTTCTTTATTGTCTTATTCTGCCTAATAGCATATATAACCTTGGCACAGATTTCCAGGTGATTGAATTACAATACAAAAGTAAAATAAAAATATAATTGTATTTACAATTAACATCATTTTAACGTTCTAAATAAAATAGATTTTGTACATTTTGTTTTTTTAATCATACCAATAAATAGCACCTTTACTAAGTGTAAAAATGAGGTAAGTCTAGAAGAAACGGTTTACATGCATACTTTAAGAGAATTGTGCCCCCCCCCTCCCCTCATCAAGTATGGTAACTACAGAAAAATCAGACAATATCTTACCAAGAAACATTCTCTGTTAACATCTTTCAGTATTATATGACATAGTTCTTCACAACACGTATTTGCTTCAGCCGTGGTGACTAAAGCTGATAGCCTGGATAATGTACTGAACAGACCGTTCCATGTCTTAACCATTGTCTTGTATACAGGCTACAATGTATATAATATAGGGTTAGACCAAAAATAAAAATAGGTTTGTTTGCTGTTGGCTGACCGACCCTCCAAAATTGGGGCCGACCCAATTTTTTTTATTGCAGTTATGACCAAAAAAAAAATTTCCCCCCGTTTTGCATTTGCGGTAAATCCGGATTTGTACTTTTCCGGTTTGATCCGTATTTTATTCTAACCAGAACTTGTTCTAGATTCTCGGAAGTACTCGTATATTATATGCATATTTTTTCTCAAAAAAAAAAAAAAAAAAAAAAGCCTACCTATATAGCTACCTACCCGCCTCTTCAAAGTATGGAGTATGGATAGGCCAACAGCAAACAAAGATATTTTTAAGTCTGGCCTTAGGGTTTAAGTGTTCAATGCCTCTTTCCACAACAATTCAGTTATATCATGGCAGTCAGTTTTATTGGTGGCAGAAAATGACTAAAGTACCTGGAGAGAACCACCGAACTGCCGCAAGTCACTGACAAACTTTATCACATAATGTTGTATCGTGTACACCTTGTCTGAGCGGGATTAGAACTCACAACTTTAGTGGCGATAGGTACTGATTGCAGATGTAGTTGTAAATCCAACTACCATACGATCACGACCACAATGGCCCCTGTATATAATATGTAATGCATCTACTACAATATTTATTTATCAGAGTTCTCGAAAATTGTCCGTCCTGACCATGCAAAGTTGCAATGGACCGCCGCTTTCATATGTAGTAACAGTCCTGATATCATGTCTGACTGAAATTTTGTTGTGGTAATGTATGTATGTATATTTGGTTTCCAGCAATTTAGACGAAATATAAAATGGCTATCAAAGTCACCAAACTATAATTGCATGGCTCTGAATAACAGCAATTTGATGAAAATATGGGACCAGCAAGTTTTCAGTGGAACAGACAGATTTTTAAGCTTGGTGGACCTAAATACATACAGGTAAAAAGTGATTTTGATAACTCTTATTCATTAGGACAGTATTCATTGCAATGAAAGGGGACTTATTTGTGAGCCTTATCTCACTGATATCATCTTTTTTCTTAATTGCTCATATGACACAAACCCAATACTGTCAAATTTTCAATACTAGTATTCAAATTGATTTCTACAGAAAGCCTAATTTACAATAATTTCTAAAATCATAAAATTATAAAACATACATTATACCGGTAGTAAAGTTTACAAGAGTTTCAATAGATGTCAGTATCCAATACTCTGCTACAGTCACTGCCAAATTTTATCACATAATGTTGTATCAAGTACAACTCGTCTGAGCGGGATTAGAACTCACAACGCTAGTGGTGATAGGCAGATTGCGCAGGTAGTTGTAAATCCAACTACAATAAGATCACGGCGACGACAGCCCCTTATTGAGAATATAGACATATTTTCCACAAGAGATCACTTAAAAGACTTACAGCTGTAACTAGGTGTGTTATTTTGTGTTGAATAGGAAATACCAGGATGTTGTACATACAGCTAAAATTATGCTCCAGTGAATCTCCTTGGTTGATTTCATTTGTCTAAAAAACAAATAATTATATAAATGTTAATTTACAGAATATTGAAAATGCAACAGGCAAAATTTACATCGTAACAGTAAATACAAAATTACATAAGGAATATTTCAAATTGTTGAACAGGTTATACGATATAACCTGGTTTGGGTCAGTTTACGCTGAATAAACTGCGAAGCGATTTATGAAAAGCGTAAACTGACCCAAACCAGGTTATGCAAGTATAACCTGTTCAACAATTTCAAATATTCCTTATAATTTAATTTCTACAACAAAATTTAATGATTCCTCGATTTTAATTACAATTATTTCATGTGACTATTTGAATTTGTCGTTGGCGGATGAACACGTTGGTGACGTCACAATACCAACCCAGGTTATCGAGTATAGCCAAAATTTCCCCAGGCGGATTAGCCAATCAGATTGCAATATTAAAATAAAATAAAATTATTTTACTATTAGAATGACAAAAAAAGTCCCTGAGGGCTGTTCCATTTGAGTCTACCTGGGAGGGGAGGAATGCCATTTTTTTTTTCTGTTGGTTGTGGGGGTGAAACAATATTTTTTTTCTGTTGGGTGAGGTGGGGGGATCTCTTGAAAATAAATTCTGTTGGGGGGGATCCAATGACTAGAAAATTCAGTGGATGGGGGTATTTATCTTGACTTCCTTTTGCCTTAAACTCGCTGGCTTTTCACAGAAATAAAAAGATATATCCGTTTTGTTGTCTTAAGAGATCGCACCATCTTGTCAGAATTTGCTCCAAAACAGTAGCGAGTTATCTTCCCGGAAGTGGAGTTGTCTACCCTTAAAGCTGGCAAACATCGTTTCTGTTGCCATGTGGCTGGAAAAATAGGTCTCCAGTCATTATCATCTATATTTGAAATTAAAATTATAGCTAGCTATAGTAAAATGCAAGAGGCACATTTATATTCAAAGTTTAAGGGAGAGATTTACATGCCGTATATTGGTATATCATTAGTGTGAGGCTCTTAATTTCGTTGAGATTAGGATTGGGTGTTTTTATAAAGGAAATTATTTTTATGATTCTTTTTCTGGTGGTAGTGGGGTACTTATTGAAGTAAATTCTGGTGGTGGTGGGTTGGATTTTTTTTCTTTTCTATTGGTGGTGGGGTCTGAAATAAATAAAGGAAATACTTTATTAATGTAATAAAAAAAGGAAATACTTTATTAAAGTAATAAATAAAGGAAATACTTTATTAAAGTTATAAAACAAGATGTTGCACGCTATAAATACCCCCACTTGTTCATCTATAAATCGCACTGTAAACAGGAAGTAGATGTGCGGTAAACTTGGAAAGGGGAGACACGGTACAAGTCACCATGCCAAAGCCATATATCAAATAAAATAATTTCTTACAGTAGAAGCTGAGATATCTGTTACGAAAGTGTGAACGGACGGACAAGGTGATTGCAATATAGCCTCCCCTCTACGAGTGGGGGTATAAAAAGGAAATACTTTCATAAAGTAATAGATAAAAGGTGGGTGGGTTTATGGTGTTTAATATCATTATCGACAATGTTTCAGTTATATCATGGCAGTCAATTTTATTGGTGGAGGAAACTGCAGGACCCGAAGAAAACTACTGACCTGTCGAAAGTCACTGATAAAGTAATAATTACAGGAAATACTTTATTAAAGTAAATAGATAAAGGAAATACTTTATTAATTTGATCCTGCAGTGTATTTGAAAGTCTGCTCCATAATCTCCAGATACAGTCTGGTTCCTTAATAAATTCACTGTTTCTGCCTATTAGCTCCAATACAGACTGACAGAATTCTAGGTAACCAGATCCATTTTCGATACCAACAGCTGTCAAGTTGTTAAAAATTGTCATGTATCTAAAAATAGACATAAACAAATAAATATTGTCTTTGGGTGAGTGATTGTTGCATAACATAAATTCAGCAATTTTTCAGCTATATTATGGTGCAAACATATTAATTTTCAATGAGATGATGAGGTCCGCTTTGTACTCAGACCTGATTTTATGAGGACAACAAAAAAGCGGAAATCGGCAAAATCGGAAGTATTGAATATACTATAAAAAAAAAGGAATCGCAACGGTAAAATCCGGAGAAAAAAAAAAGCGGACGAAAATCATGTCTGTGTACTAGACCAACATGCTAAGTTGGATTTTTTTATAGTGCTACCTGACTGAAACAACAGTCCGCGGATAGACATGTCACCCCCACGTGGACACATTATCCTGATTCCAAGCCAACCAGTCTTTGCTCTGCATGCTTATCGGAGAAACATCAAGTACCAATTTTATAGTCTTTAGTTTGACCCAATTGGGGGTCGAACCCACAATCTACTGCACATCGATGCGGTACACATTAAATCAATAACAAAATCATTATTTACCTTTCATTTCTTTGTGACTTTGATAAAACGGAAGGAGTTAACAGAAGTTCCATTAGAAATAAAGCAGGATTTCCCTAAAAAAAAAACAAACAAAAACTCATATTATAGTAAAAACAGATGATAAAAATCAACATTTGATGATACATATTGTATACCAAATCAGAGCAGCATTTTTATGTAGCAAATAAATTTCTTGTTTAATGTCAACTCAGCAATACTTCATCTATATCATGGTGAGAACAAGTTAATGTTCAATGAGATGATGATGAGGTCCATTTTGTACTAGACCAACATGCTGAGTTGGATCTTTATTGTACTAGCTCACTGAAATATAGATAGACATGTCCCTCTACTCTGACACATTATCCTGATTCCAAGCAAACCAGACTTCGCTCTTTCTCCTTAATACTGTGTGCTTAGTGGAGAAGCAACAAATACCAATTTTATCGTATTTCGTTGGACCCGATCAAGGTTCGAACCCACGATCTACAGCACTCGAGCCGAGCATGCTAACCATTACACCACCGATGAACACACGATATACCACACTCGAGGTGAGCACGCTAACCGTTACACCACCGATGAACCCACGATCTACAGCACTCGAGCCGAGCACGCTAACCGTTACACCACCGATGAACCCACGATCTACAGCACTCTAGCCGAGCACGCTAACCATTACACCACCGATGAACCCACGATCTACAGCACTCGAGCCGAGCACGCTAACCGTTACACCACCGATGAACCCACGATCTACAGCACTCGAGCCGAGCACGTTAACCATTACACCACCGATGAACCCACGATCTACAGCACTCGAGCCGAGCACGCTAACCGTTACACCACCGATGAACCCACGATCTACAGCACTCGAGCCGAGCACGCTAACCGTTACACCACCGATGAACCCACGATCTACAGCACTCGAGCCTAGCACGCTAACCGTTACACCACCGATGAACCCACGATCTACAGCACGCGAGCCGAGCATGCTAACAATTACACCACCGCGGTGGTTGTCCAAAACATGTGCACATCTTTAATCTGTGTGCACTCACTGAATAATGATGACTGAAAACTATTGTAGTTAATTGACTATCAGAAACTAACTTGAGTCCAACTTATTTAGAAAACTTTTACATACCAGGGATTCAGCCAGGATTTTGAGACCATTAGTCACTTTTGTGGATCAGATTTTTTTTTTAATTATGAATAAACAAGAATATAATGAGCTTAATCTTATAATCAGTTACTTTGCTTTATTGGTTAGTAATGGAGATTAAAAAACTATGAAAAACCTCCTAGGATGGGAACATACTCTGCAAATTAGCAACCAAATGATAAAACATAACATTGCCACGATTTTGATCTAATACCACACAAATTGTAACCCCACCCCCTTATTTTGAAATATTACTATGGTTTGGTCTAATACCACACAAATTGTAATAAACCCCTCCCCACCCTTTTTGAAATGTTACTGTGCTTTAGTCTAATACCACAACAGTTGTAATAACTCATATTTGTGTAGTCTTCAGCAGAAAAAAAATGTTCTCTGCCAATTTGCCCAATGGTCCAACTTCTATAAAGATTCTTTGTAGGTTATGAAAATATAGAACAAACATCAAAAACTGAAGAAAGTTGTAAAATAAATTATTATTTCTCAGACCTCATAATCAAATTGCAACAATTGGAATACAAATACTGTAGTTATTTTTTAATTGTAGACACGCGTCTGTTTGTAAATAGTTCTATAAATAGAACGCAATTGTTACCTGGATGCAGATCGAAACTTCGGTGAATCGTTTCACCTCTATAAAGCAAAAGTTAAAAGTCTCATTTCAAATGACGATGCACCATGGTTACCAGTAAATATTAACAATATCTTTTTGTGTATATTTACTACAATGTTTTGCTTGTTCTGTATAACTTTTATATAGACTGTATTTTACAATGCATGTTCTAAAATGTCAATGAGGGCCTCAGAGATTGATTGATTGATTGATTGATGTTTAACGGGCCTCAGAGAAGATTAGTTATTAACTGACTGTGTAACCCTCTCTAAACAATGAATTTATTATTATAAAAGTCTCCTAATAAAAGAGTTTGTAGCATTCAATGATAATTATTATATTACATGTATTTTCTCTCCATTGCTAATGTTATAAGCTGTAGATGACAAGGCCCTCTTTGGTAGGCAACAAACAGGATCAAACATTGCCTAAAAATAGAGAAATACAATTTTTTTGGTAAACAACAGAATCAAAATTGCCTAAAATTAGAGAAAAAATACTTTGTTACCCAGTACAAGAAGAAAATGCATAAAACAAGGGAGATAAGTATCGCTTGTCGCAAGTCACTGACAAACTTTATCACATGATGTTGTATCGAGTTCCTCTACTTCAATTTATGTCTAAGTATAATGTTGGATAGTCTCTCATGTTCATTTACATCCATATCCTTTCTCACTAATTAATCACAATTATGATCTCTAAATTGTATGGTTTTCTCTGGATACCCCTGTTTCCTCCACCAATAAAACTGACTGCCACGATATAACTGAAATATTGTTGAAAAGTGGCAATAAACACCATAACACTCCCTCCAATGATTTGATAGAAATAACATTCTTACACTACTCACCAAAATCTTAGGTACGGACATTGTTTGACTTAAAACTAACGTCTGAAACTGTGTTAAGAAAAATGTGAACATTTCCTTGACATCCGACTTAATACCACTCTCTAACACTTTTTTGATGTGTCCAACTAGTGCATACCAGATACGATGTAACACTGCCTCTGTAAATACATTTAGTTTTTATAAATTATCGTAAAAATTGTTTTTAAAT
Organism: Gigantidas platifrons; assembly: GCA_002080005.1. Classification (NCBI taxonomy): domain Eukaryota; kingdom Metazoa; phylum Mollusca; class Bivalvia; order Mytilida; family Modiolidae; genus Gigantidas; species Gigantidas platifrons. The sequence continues at coordinate 97,375 of MJUT01036961.1, forward strand.
AGTATCAATAAAAACGAAGATATCTAATTTATTGTGGACGACAGTCTGTGCTAAAAACCACTAGCCCTATGCTCCAGTCTAATAAAAACCACTAGCCCTATGTTCCAGTCTAATAAAAACCACTAGCCCTATGCTCCAGTCTAATAAAAACCATTAGCCCTATGCTCCAGTCTAGTAAAAACCACTAGCCCTATGCTCATCTAGTAAAAACCACTAGCCCTATGCTCCAGTCTAGTAAAAACCACTAGCCCTATGCTCCAGTCTAATAAAAACCACTAGCCCTATGTTCCAGTCTAATAAAAACCATTAGCCCTATGCTCCAGTCTAGTAAAAACCACTAGCCCTATGCTGGTCTAGTAAAAACCACTAGTCCTATGCTCCAGTCTAATAAAAACCACTAGCCCTATGTTCCAGTCTAATAAAAACCACTAGCCCTAGGCTCCAGTCTAATAAAAACCACTAGCCCTATGCTCCAGTCTAATAAAAACCACCAGCCCTATGCTCCAGACTAATAAAAACCACTAGCCCTATGCTCCAGTCTAATAAAAACCACTAGCCCTATGCTCCAGTCTAATAAAAACCACTAGACCTATGCTCCAGTCTAGTAAAAACCACTAGACCTATGCTCCAGTCTAGTAAAAACCACCAGCCCTATGCTCCAGTCTAATAAAAACCACTAGCTCTATGCTCCAGTCTAATGAAAACCACTAGCCGTATGCTCCAGACTAATAAAAACCACTAGCCCTATGTTCCAGTCTAATAAAAACCACCAGCCCTATGCTCCAGTCTAATAAAAACCACTAGCCTTATGCTCAAATCTAGTAAAAACCACCAGCCCTATGCTCCAGTCTAATAAAAACCACCAGCCCTATGCTCCAGTCTAATAAAAACCACTAGCCTTATGCTCAAATCTAGTAAAAACCACTAGCCCTATGCTCCAGTCTAGTAAACACCACTAGACCTATGCTTCAGTCTATTAAAAACCACTAGACCTATGCTCCAGTCTAGTAAAAACCACTAGCCCTATGCTCCAGTCTAGTAAAAACCACTAGCCCTATGCTCCAGTCTAGTAAAAACCACCAGCCCTATGCTCCAGTCTAGTAAAAACCACTACCCCTATGCTCCAGTCTAGTAAAAACCACCAGTCCTATGCTCCAGTCTAGTAAAAACCACCAGCTCTATGCTCCAGTCTAGTAAAAACCACTAGCCCTATGTTCCAGTCTAATAAAAACCACTAGCCTTATGCTCCAGTCTAATAAAAACCACTAGCCCTATGCTCCAGTCTAATAAAAACCATTAGACCTATGCTCCAGTCTAGTAAACACCACTAGCCCTATGCTCCAGTCTAGTAAAAACCACTAGCCCTTTGCTCCAGTCTAGTAAAAACCACCAGCCCTATGCTCCAGTCTAGTAAAAGCCACTACCCCTATGCTCCAGTCTAGTAAAAACCACCAGTCCTATGCTCCAGTCTAGTAAAAACCACCAGCCCTATGCTCCAGTCTAGTAAAAACCACTAGCCCTATGTTCCAGTCTAATAAAAACCACTAGCCCTATGCTCCAGTCTAATAAAAACCACTAGCCCTATGCTCCAGTCTAATAAAAACCACTAGCCCTATGCTCCAGTCTAATAAAAACCATTAGACCTATGCTCCAGTCTAGTAAACACCACTAGCCCTATGCTCCAGTCTAGTAAAAACCACTAGCCCTATGCTCCAGTCTAGTAAAAAATCACTAGCCTTATGCTCCAGTCCAGTAAAAACCACAAGCCCTATGCTCCAGTCTAGTAAAAACCACTAGCCCTATGCTCCAGTCTAATAAAAACCACTAGCCCTATGATCCAGTCTAGTAAAAACCACCAGTCTAATAAAAACCACTAGCCCTATGATCCAGTCTAGTAAAAACCACTAGACCTATGCTCCAGTCTAATAAAAATCACTAGCCCTATGCTCCAGTCTAATAAAAACCACTAGCCCTATGATCCAGTCTAATAACAACCACTAGCCCTATGATCCAGTCTAGTAAAAACCACTAGCCCTATACTCCAGTCTAGTAAAAACCACTACCCCTATGCTCCAGTCTAGTAAAAACCACTAGCCCTATGCTCCAGTCTAGTAAAAACCACCAGCCCTAATGCTCCAGTCTAGTAAAAACCACTAGCCCTATGCTCCAGACTAATAAAAACCACTAGCCCTATGCTCCTGTCTAGTAAAAACCACTAGTCCTATGCTCCAGTCTAGTAAAAACCACTAGCCCTATGCTCCAGTCTAGTAAAAACCACTATTACCTGTGAGACATTTCCAGAATTTAATGCAAAATACAAAATGAACAGTGTTGTCTAGGAGAGGTTATTTCTGTGAGTTCAGTAAGCAAACTGGTTATTGATAAGTAAAATGAAATGGAAGAGAGAGAGAAAAAAAAAAAGTAAAAATAAAAAGCATCACAGACGAGTTTCTTTCCTTTTAATATACATTATGAAAAAAATATATTGGGATATTCAAATATTTTGAAATCAAATTGTTTCAGGCATTGATCTTTGGTTCAAAGAATCTATGTTTGCTAGGTACTCCCCATACCTCCATCCCGCCCTAACTAAAAAAGGTCTGAAAGTCTTCCAGGAAATTTACCGACATTGGAATTCAAATATTCAGAAATCCTGAAATAAAGATTTTGTAAAAATATGGTCATAATCTGTTAAAGAATAAATTTGGTTAAATCCCACACTGACAACAATGCTCAAAATTCACTGATTTCACCACTAAAAAAAAGTATTCAAATATCACTCATTTTCAAACTTAACCGAGATATTCTTAAAAATAAAGATATTGTATAAATTTGGCAAGAATATGTCAACAAATGAAATTGCTCGAGTGCACTCAATCATTGGATAAATATGCCTGCTCGCCTTTTGACAAAACATGGGTGGTGTACAAGCTTAAAATCATTTCGGGGCCATCATTGTATGTTAGTTGGATTTACAACTACCTATGCAATCAGTGCCTATCACCACTGACGTTGTGAGTTTGAATCTCGATCAGAGAGATGTGTACAACATTATGTGATAAAGTTTGTCGGTGACTTGCGACAGGTTGTTGGTTTTCTCCGCATTCTCCGATTTCCTTTACCGATAAAACTGACCATCACGATATAACTGAAATATTGTTGAAAGTGGCATTAAAAAACATCAGACAAATGAACAAACACAAAATCATTTCATTTTAAATGGCACAAATATATGTATTTTACCTGTAGTAAACTCCAGATTTAGAGCTTCAATAGTAGCTATGATCAACGATGTTGAATGTTTTATAAACGCAGCAGGGCTTGGTATAAAGTCAACCGTTGAAGGTTCTAAAACAGAAAAAAACATCAATTTCCACAGTCAACATTTATCTACAATTTTTTACATTTAAAGGCATATTGTCTACGATTTTGTTAAAAAATGCTAACTGTCCATAAATGATTTATTTAAGCTATCATTAAACAGTTATGCTGCAAAAGATACGATTGGTGTTCTTTTTTTGACAAATTAGACCCAAAACTATCGTTAACGGAATTATTGTCCAGGATGACAAAAATTCAAAGTGAAAGTAACAGCATCACCTATAAAAAACAGAAGTTCGGAACTCTCAGGGTTTTAGCTTTGAGGTAAGGAAAATACTGTTAAGATTCAAACACTTCAAATTGTCATGCTCGTTTAATGTTGTTTGAATCTTAACGTTTCGTAGTGTATTCGCTAATAATTCTGTGTTTAATCTTCATTTTATGAAGTTCAGTACGGAAAACGACAATAATTTTGGGTATGAAAAATTACGGTTGCCTTTACGCATCAAACAATTTTGTGATTGGTAAAGATCCAGAATTATCAACAGAAAGGGAGGGAAAATGTCACACACCAATGCAATAATAACTTTATTATACTGAATGAATAACATTTCTTTCCCACTTATTACTAAAGGTTATTTATTAATTTTTTTTAAAAAGATTTGCAAAGGAACAAGGGGTTGTCGCGATCATATGGTAGTTGGATTTACAACTACCTGTACAATCAGTGCTTATTACAACTAAGTTTGTGAGTTGGAATCCCACTCTGTCGAGGTATACTCGATACAACATTATGTGATAAAAGTTTGTCAGTGACTTGCAACAGGTCGGTGGTTTTCTCTGGGTACTCCGGTTTCCTCCACCAATAAATTTGACCGCCATGATATAACTGAAATATTGGTGAAAGTGTTGAAACCAAACCAACCATGAAATTTGATCCCTTGTATTAGTTTGGCCTTTTTGTGTTAAAAATAAATAACATATTTTTTTTTAATTTATTTGTATCTCACCTATCTGATATTTGATTGGTTGTACATCTTGATTAGAGTTAATTTCTCCTAAGTAATGAGCAAGAACTTCCCAGGTATATCTCTGTAACTTGTCTAACTTTGGTAAACCTGATCCACTGTTTGGAGGAAGGTTAAGGTGAGGCGTCAATGGACTTTTACCACTTTGTATACCTAAAATAATAAATAGGTTTGTAAGATAATGGAAACTACAGGGTATTAATGAGAACCAGTTAATACTAAACTTTTTCAAATTTTCTTATCAAGATTGAACAGATGGAAAATAAACTGTAACAAACTTATATAGTGTAATAAAATCAAAGTGTTATTAAAATACTTCTTTGTTCGTATATCAAGTCTACATACAGAGAGCTGTGTATTGTTGTTTAGTACCAAGTGTGATATTTATATCTTGGCAAGAACAATTTGTTTTTTCATGAGATGATGTCTGCTTTATATCAGACCAACAATGAGCTGGATTTTTATAATCTTAGTTCACTGACAAAAGTAGATATGCTGCATCGCTCGAGCACATAATTTTGACTTTTCAATATAAGACTTGGCTCTTACTCCTAGTCCTAAATGATGTATGTATAGTAGAGAAACAGCAAATACAAATTTTCTAGCCTTTGGTTATCCTGACCTGGGAATGCCCCAACAATCATTTGCATAAGCCAGTATATCATCATTTGACTACAAAACAGCATATACATTTTATCAATCCCTTTTTGATTGTGTAATATCCTATAAATAGACTGAAACCATCTTATCCATAAACCCTGCCACATTTTTGAGCCTGTCCCAACCCAGGACCTTTATTTTCATTCCAATGTCATTTATGTCTTGGTCTTTTTTCATGTTCACTGAGTTGAGGTGAGAGATGGTTGCTTGTTTTGTTGATATTGGAAGAATTGTTAGCCATCACTGTTAATAATTTCTCTTCATATCCAACTATAAACCTGTAGATAAGACTTACGAGGTGTTCCAGTGGTACATATCTGGTGTCCTCCAAGGCAGAAGTTCAGTAACGGTAAACACACCTGTATCAATAAAAAAACACACAATCTTAGAAATTATAAATATATTAAAATTTTACACTTAGGAGGCTTAGAACATGGGACAAAGGCCAATTTTAATGAGCATTTCCCTAGTTTTAAGCCGAATACACAAGTATTTCAAGATCATTCATCAATATTGTACATGTATTAATACCACCAGAAGAATAGATGGTTTTACATGTTTTTTTTTATATTAAATAAAATTGAAGACATTGACTCAATAATATTTTTTTATCATTGGTATTATAATTGTAGACATCGACTCAAATTATTTTGATTTTTTTTGTAGACATTAACTGTCATCTAGTAAAACATGTGAAAGAGGTATCCTCGTGTTATGGGTTTTCGACGTATTATCGATTTTCCGATCTGGCGATTGACAGTGTTAACCCTTAATTCATATGACGATTGGAATTATCAAAGAATGGCTAGTTAAATATTTCTTTGTACATAAGATTGTTTGAAAAGCCATTCTTGTATTTTAATATACTCTCGATTATCTGTCAACTTCTGCTGTCAGTAAAATGGCGTCACATGTTTTCGTCTTAAGTAAAAACAGGGCTGATATATGGGATGGAAACGAATATAAAATCCGGAAATGGCTGGTTTTAAAATTTCATGGTTCTGGCCATCTACAACTCATATTACATCTAATTAAAATAACAGAATGTTTGAAAATGACCACTTTCAAAATTGTGTTCACTTTTGCTGTTTTTTTAGTGTTGTAACCAAAATGCACTGCTGTTGACGTGCATTTTATATAAGAAACCGGCACATTTCAGTCAGCTCTTTTGTTTACAAGTACGATAAGTGACACCATGACAATCACACGACAGATAGAGCAGGTGTCTGAGATGCAGATGACATAGTTAAATTTTATGTAGCCTTTCAGGATTTTTTTCCAGCTACTTTATAAATGAAGAAATTTTTTGGCATAACGAAAGTATGGTTCAGTAGGTAAGTTCACTATTTATGGTACTTATGTCTTTAAAAGCAATCTTAAACATTTTTGACAGACGTGTCACGTTGGAGTCTGTGTCGTTTACCTGATAAAGAAGATTCACTGAAATATTGCATATACATGTTCAATTCTAATCTCCCAGGATTTGCACCTAATAAATCTTGCATCATTTGTTTTTATAAAATTTGAATCTTAAAATTTCCAAATGAATTTTTCTCAAATTAGACCTAATTTGCATATTTGACAGAAAAATCCAGAATATTTAAATTTCTTGCAGAAGTAGAAAAACAAAACTGTATAAAACAAAAAAAAAGTGCTACCTGATCAAAAATAATAACAGCTTTACTACCAAGCTTGGAAATGAAGAACCACCAAGTTTTAAATTTCTCTGCTGCCACAGGTTCTGTTTTGGCATTGTTTAATTTAAACACCTGCATTATCAACTTGATTCTCTTCTGATCAGACAAAATATCTGTAAACACAGAAAATAAAATGAAAATATATACAGTCAAACCTGTATTAAGAGGTCACATTTGGTAACAAAGAAATAGTGGCCTTATAAGACAGGTGACCTCTTAAAACAGGTTCAATTCATATGAACTTTTCTATGACAGGACAAGACAAAAGTGACCTTTTAATACAGGTGACTGCTTAATAAAGGTGACCATATGGTCAGGATTGACAGTACAGAGAAACCTGCCAAAATCGAACCTCCTTATGACTAGCTTTTGTGTTTGGATTAGACAGGTGTTCAGTTTATGCAGGTTAAATTAACAAAGTTTTTCTACATTGGGACTTTATTCAAAGTTCGGTTTATACAAGAATACACTTTACTCGGGATTCGGTTTAGAACAAGTTTCACTGTACTAAAACCAGAGGCTCTCTGCAGTCTATAACCACTCGTCTGATTTTTAATTTTGACTTTATTTAAAATTCTAATTTTAGATGATTCCAGCTTTATACCTATTTTAATCTTTTAAGAAATTTCTATTTTTTAGTAATGGCAGCCATCTTAGACGAAGGGTCAAGCTACAATTCTAAAAGTGGATAATCCAAGGACAACCCAACCAAAGCTTTATTTCACCAAATAGCTTCAAAGAAGATTAGTAAATGTATTTTAGCCTAATTTGCATAACTCTGCCCCTGTATAAAATTACTTGGGAAAAAAAATTATATACATACGTATATCCATAGCAAAATTCAATATTAGCTGCTTCCATGATCTGAAGGCCTCAATCTTTACTTCAGCATTGATGCTTTTAAATCCTAATTCTACTAATGGAAGCATCAGATTGATGAAATTGCCATGATGTAATTCCTTAAAATATATTTTAAAAAAAACAACATTCATATAAATTTATACAAACATATCAGCTATTTTCAGAATTTCTAAAAATATCCATGCAATATTTGAATTCAATAAACTTCTGTCAAACCCCTCCATTTTTATTTTTTTTTAAATGGAGTAAAAAATATATTTAAAAGTTATTTTTAACACAAAACAAATGCAGTGGTTTCAGCTAGACTTTGAAAACTTCAGGACAATTGCCAGTTTTATCCAAATTTCTTCAAGACATTCTTTAATAATTAAACTAATTTTATAAAGTTCTTCAGGACAATTTGGGAAATAGGTGGGCAAATGTCCTGTTGATGTTTGTGAACAATGTCATTTCAACAATGACGGATCTAATCCCACAGACCGTTATTGTCAACATATTCATTAATAGTTTAGAAAGATCTAATAACTGAAATTGAAGAAATTTGTGCTGACGTTTTGTGATGGAAATGATAGTGTTTCATTTAATATTCTCAATACTTTTATTAAAACAAGCTTGGAATTATATCTTCCTGTGGAATGTTCTTTCAAGAAAACTGGCAAAGTTCAAATTTGGGGACACCTTACCTAGTTGCTAAAACAAATTATACCTTTCCAAGAACTTTTATGTAAAGTGACCACAATCTTAATGCATGGACCTCTTGTTTATCATTCATCATCTTCTTTAATTTTGGTCCAATACTCTGCAATAAACAATAATTTCTACAAATGTATTTTCTCAATAGTCTCATCATGTTCAAGGGTCAGTTACATAAAAAAAACATGTAGGTAAAGGCACTGAAAATTGCATTTTAATTGGAATTTAATCAGAAAAAAATAATTTACAAGTTCCATCTAGTTTTAAAAACAACTACATTCATAGATGATTATCTTGGCAGTGTGCTTTCAAAATTTTGAAGGAAATATTATGATTATACATTAAAAATTCTATTTGTTGATACATTTCAAGAATCAAAACAAAAATTAATGAAATCATTTCCCAAGAATATAACAAGCTGAGCATTATGAACACATGTGAAACCAATGTAACTTACTTAATGAAGTTATTCTGATTGTGTGTTGGACATCAGACAAATTCCAGTAAAAATTAACGAAAGTGTATACTTATTAACTAGATCAAATGTCCAGTCATACCAATGACTTCATAAGATTCAAAATGTCAGGGCTGGTCAGCAGGGATGTCATTAATTTTTTGAGTTGTAGGAGAAAAAATGAAAGTTATAGGAGAATTAATACACTAGCGAAGCGAGTCTGCCACCTCGTGCAGCGAGGTGGTATTACGGCAGGGGGTCTGGGGTTAATGGTGCAAAATCCTGCATTCTAGCTTTCTCCTGGCATCAAATTTGCTGCCTAAAATACTTGATTTTTTTATGGACATTTTTAACACTCATAAAATTTTTCAATTTTCAGTAACATACCAACAATTGAGAAAATTCACATACTGTAACTAATGACGGAGAAAATTAAGAGCATTATGCTATATTCCATATGGTGGCTATTGAAATAATACAAATATACCAAAAATCACCATTTATTCATACATGTCTTGATTGAATTTACCCTGAGATAGGACCCATTTATCAAAAGATCGATAGTATCTTAATGCATTCAAAACTGAAGTACGGTAAGTATAACCTTTGGTGTGCTTGAACAGCTTCTGTTTATAAACAGAAGCATGTTGACATGCTTTTAATTGGACAATAAAGTTTGATGTCATTGAAACTTGTCACAACACCTGTACAATGTAACATCAATCAAAATAAAAAGTAACAGTCATTTTTATTTTGATAGTAGAACTGGTAACTCTGACAAATAATATATATGTAATATTTAAACAAGGATTTAAATAGTATACAAATCCTTGATTGAAACCAAACTTCATATATAATAATACATGTATACAATGGAAATGGAAATTTACATTTATTTTGGGTGAATATATCCCCCCCCCAAAAAAAATCCACTTTCAATTCATATGTATCTTTATTTTAAAACTGATGAATTCTGACAACTCTGAACACTATTTTTATATTGTATGCAAGTGTCTGTCTAGTATTATTTACTATGATTTTTATATGTATAAAGTTTACTGTTTTTTTTTTTATTTCAAAGTTAATTGTCAATCAATCAAAATCGATGTATCTAGGTCAAGTGTCATCATGTTTATCTCCCAAAATCGTGTATTTACCTTTGAAATGTTATATTAAAACTTTTGAAATTAATATAAAAATATATATTCTAGTTGCCTGTTTCATTGTTTTCATCCAATCTCGGGTTTTTAATGAATTTGAAGCCATACAGCGAACCTTGCTTTAGACATTTTTCAGACGCCGCCATAGTCGATGTCTGTACCGCAGTTAGGGTGCTCCAATTGAAGGAAGAATTAATCTAAAGCTTTAGAATATTTTTCGGAACTCATCGCATTGTTTCATATAAGAACACGATAAGACACGAGAGTGAAAATTTGTAAACAATTCCACGATGTCAATGTCCTGTAAATGCAATATCAACGTGATAAATACATCATATCTTTCAAAGAAAATAATTTAAAGTTAGGATTTAATGCATACACGATTTTCCTTCATTTTACATTTTTACCAATAAGAACGTTACTGGCGACGACACCTGAAATTACCGGAGATTTTCGCCGGTTACCGGCTTCTAATGACATCCCTGGTCAGGTAAAATATGGTTCTGTCCGGTAGAGTACTTTTTAACTGGAGTAATTGTCCAGATAAAATCAAAATACCTCTGAAATCACTGACTGGTGATAATCATAGGCTTAAAGTTATAATGTTTAACACCACTTCTAACAAGATATCAATTATATTGTGGCGGTCAGTTTTATTGGTGGAGGAAACTGGAGTATCCAGAGAAAACCACTGACCTGCCGCAAGTCGCTGACAAGCTTTACCACATAATGTTGTATCGAGTACACCTTGCCATGAGTGGGATTCTAACTCACAACTTTAGTGGTGATAGGCACTGACTGCATGGGTAGTTGAAAATCTAACTACCATACGATCAACACAATGACAGTCCATATAATTTAGCCATGATACTTACCCCCTTATATTCATTACAAACTGTCTTTGACCACAACTGAATATTATCTATAGTAAATACTTCATTGGCTACCATAAGCAGTTTACTTCCTGTTTGGGGATTTAGGTGTACCAATGACAATAGTGTTCCACTCGCCCAGTCTCCTAGATTCTGTTTCATACCATCTGGGTCTTGCTGGAATAATCTTAAAAGACAAATGATTATAATTAAAGACAATAGATCTCTGTCTGTAGTCTATTTTGTAGTTTAAGAGTACTGTGCAGTGTTCTAGGATTTTTCTGTCACACCAACTTTTCATGGGAAAGTGCATAACAAAATTTCACTTTGTCACAGACCAAATTTGCTTTCCCCGATTAATTCATTTTGTTGACAGATTTAATGTTACTTAAATGAAAGGCATTTGATCCTGTTGGGCAATCTTTATACAATGTTCGATCAAAACATTTCATCATTTTTTCCACATAGGGTCTTTAATATATGTTAATTAGTGGTGTTCTGATCATTGATTTCAATGACAATCGATAATAGTTTTTCAAAATCGATCATCTTGAACTTTTCCGGACATACAGTTTCTCCGAACATGTTTTGTATTAAGAATGTAGGTCTTACAAAGGAAGCCAGTCAGACTCTAAAACATTATGACCACCCAGGAGCTAAAAAGGGTGTTGTGTGGAAATATTTTGAATTCAATAAAACATAAGATGGACCTGCAACTAAAACCAACCTTGATATAATAAAGGCTCTGAGCCTATATACAGAGTTGGCAAAAATTACACTTGCAAAGCAGAGTACCCTTCAACAATAAATGTCTTTTTTGATACTTTAATAATCATCATTATATGGTAATAACAATCATAATAAAAATTCTTTTCAGTTAACTTCTTAAACAAACAACACATTCCGATTATAATCGAAAATTGAATTGGTGACATACATCCAATCAATCGATTACTTTTTTCTAGCCGATTCCAACACTAGTGTTAATAATTTGTCCTGCAGTGGTGCCTTCTGATTTCCAATAAAAAGAAAAAAGGGTGCACTCGACTCGCAACCGCAAGTAATAAAGTTTATCAGTTGCATGCCCATGGTCGTGGTTCTTTCCGGGTACTCCGGCTTCCTCCACCACTAAAACAGGTCGCCATGTTTTATATTGTTGAAAGTGGTGTTAAACACCAAAAATCAATCCAATAAAAAGAACATTAACTCTATAAAAGGTCTTATACAAAACATTCCTAACAAGGAATATTTTCATTCAACATGTTTTCAGAGGAAATTTCAGTCAATCAGATAGCATAATTGGTCCCAGCAGCATTGTTGGATTTCCAAATGAAACGAAAATAATGTAAAATGTTGAGGACCACTCGAGTAACATTTCTGCCATGTTTGGTTCCAATCGGGCCAGTTTTACTTGAACTGAAACAACAGTCCATGGATAGACATGTCGCCCCACTCAAACACATTATCCTGATTCCGAGTCAACCCGTCTTTGCTCTTTCTCCTTAATGCTACGTGCTTAGCGGAGAAGCAACAAAAACCAATTTAATAGTCTTTTGTTTGACCTGATAGGGGCTCGAACCCACAATCTATCGCACTTAAGGCGAGCACAATACCATTGCGGTTAACACAGTTTGACATTACCTTACAATTGCTTTAGCAGCTTCATTCTCCACCATTGTTGAGTGATTAATCCAATTATTCCAAACCTTTTCAATGACTTTCAATAACTTCTCTAACTGAAAAGTATTCAATTGTAAAATATCAATTATACATAATTGCTAAATTTTGTTGTATACAACCAAGACTTCAAATTCTTAAGTAAAAAAAGCATTTTGCATATACATTATTGGAAAGAATTCACAATTGGAACTTGAAATTTTAAGCCATTGTAAGAAACCAGAAACTACGAAGGTCGAGTCTTTACTGCTCAACTGAAAAGTCGTCACTCCCGTTTTTTTTGGTGGTGGTGGGGGGCTTGTCGCTTATCTTTGTTAGTTTTCTGTTTGTGTTTTTTTTTGTTTAGTCTTCTTTGTGCAGCTTGTGTGAGCAATGTTGACATTATCTCTTGATTGCAGTCCTCGAAATGAAAATTTCAATTCACTGGTCCGAATAAATAAATATTGTTAAATTTACTAGTCCGAACAAAATTTTACTAGTTTTGGGCCGGAGGACCTGTGGTCATCGTAAGCACTGGCATTGTCCATTTTTGCTTGTGCCTTTGGTTTTCTCTAATGTCAATTGTCCTTACCTCTCCTTTAACAATGAAGTCGCTTAAACTCTGATTACCAATACACCACATGGCTCTTGTACAGGTAACCTTGTCATCAGCTTTATTCAAACATTTCTGAATGGTAACTAAACATTTTGTTTGCAATGGAATACCAAGAGACCTGTGAATAAAATATTGCTTGAACATCATTTTTGGTTACATGTAATAAAAAGCAAGAATTCATTAATAATAGTATAAGCGTATATGGCATTGTCAAAGCTAACAATATACTGTGCCTTTTCAATGCACTTCAATTTCACAATATGGAAACCATACAGGTATATGCAAGGATATACACCAATGTTTTAACAATGGCTGTCACCAGGTATCCTAGCTTTTAATTTTAAGCTCTAATCCATTGTATTTCTATATTATAAGCATGATAAGTTCAAATTTACTGTAAATTAAATGCCATGTTGGTGAACATATGGTAGTTGGATTTACAACTACCTGTGCAACCATTGCCTATCACCATTAATGTTTTGAGTTCGAATGCCCCTCATGGTGAGGTGTAATCATACAACATTATGTCATAAAGTTTGTCAGTGATTTGGGGCAGGTCAATGGTTTTCTCCGGCTTCCTCCATCAATAAAATTCATGCCACGATATAACTGAAATATTGTCTAAAGTGGTGTTAAACATCATAGCCCTACCTCCCTCAAACTTACAGTAAATTACTTAAAAATTAAACATTTTGATGTCCCAAACCAGGAAATAAAAATGAAGACTTCATATTGTTATTAACCGTTCTTTTCCATTAAATTTACAATGATGCGAACCAGAACATACAGATTTTGTAATAATAAAGAGTATCTAAAATTATGCATGTGTACTAGAATACCGATTTTTTTTAACAAATCTTATTACGTAATAAAAATGTAGATATCAAATTTAGTGTGCACGATACGTTTCTGGAATAACCTTCATCAGGTACGCTCAAAATCGAAATATTGGAAAGCCAAATTAACATGCAGCCATGTATACATGTAGCTTATACAGATTTCCGAAGGATGTTACTTGTAATATACATTACTTGACAATTTCTTTATCATGTAGGCAAAATCCCAGGACACGTAATGCCAACTGACAGACTGTCACATTATCATCCATAATATCTCTTATTGCCATGGTAACGACCTGCTTTCCATAACGAGAGAGGTCAAGGTCAAACAAGGACAAATCATCCTCTTTCATATGTCTGAAAATAAATATATTAACATCTTGTTAGTGAAGGTTATATCATTTTAATTTATTTCCACATAAACAGTTACCATGGTTACAAGTACTGATGTTTGAAAAAATAGAGAATTTAAAATGCAAGCCAAAGGAAAAAAAAATTCAGGTGTTTTCATTAACATATTATCAAAATACAAAAGGTAGGTAAAGTAAAATGTTTTATCTTTAAATTTTTACCTAGATTATACAGGACATTTTGTAGCTGTTTGCAAAACTATCTAAATGATAAGAAATATAAAGATCCAGGGTTCTCAAAAAGTTCTTATGTAGATGGAGACATCTTGGCATCGTGATTTTTTATTCATTACCGGAAATCAGTAACTTCTAATACATTCTAATTTCGGGATGACTCTGAATCAAAATCCGCAATCAACATAACGTTTTGCGGTCATAGGTTACACTGGTTCAAAAAGATCAAGAGCGATCTGTTGTTTTCTAATGCGGAATGAAATTATAACAGAGAATGAGAAACTAGAGGCTCAGCCCACTGAGCCTGTATTGCTCACCTGACAATAGAATGATACTGAAGCCAATTTCAAAGGGAGATAATCATTACCTTAACTGTTTTCTATATTTCTGCATAAAAGATAATGTCTTTGGGCCAGGTGAGCTAAAAAATTATGAAAAAAGG
>MJUT01036961.1:148960-169307 GCA_002080005.1 Gigantidas platifrons
AGAGATGTTTAGACTATATATAGCTAGTATTTTGTTTGATTGGATTGGACAATGTTTCCTTTATAGCTTCTATTTATATGTTTTCTTCAGAAGACAGAGAGGGGCAGGGGTCCTTATAGGATAAAAATTTTAACAGTCCCAACCAAAACCTCATTAATCTCTTTTTTATACAAATGTACAAAATGTATATATATAAGAAGTGGATATAGTGAGTGGTCTAGGGTGCTGGACGTAAGGCTAAGCGAATGGTGCTGCAGTGTATCAATGGTGTGAGTTCAAATCCCTTCGAGGGAAGAACAAAAATTTGACAGTTTCAACATCTAATTCTAACACTGTTTGGTTTAATTTTCAGACGTATATATATATATATATACATATCCTTTGTTATTTTTTTTGTAAAAAATGCTAAGTCCAAGGCAAGCACAAATCTATGAGTTCAGGACTCACATAGATGAATTGCAATTATCCCTGGGGTATGTGAGGGGGAAAATTTGATTTATTTTTGATTTACTTGTCCACCGACCATGGACAAGTAACTGGTAAACTTTATCACTTGCGGATGCGAGTCGAGTGCACCTTTTTTGTAATTTACAAAGGCGGGTGCAAACCCACGCTGTATTGGTGATAGGCTTGTACAAGTTGTTAGGTAATCCAACTACCTAACTCATTGAGTCACCCAGGTTCTTGAGGGGAAAGAGAACAGGTTAGGATGACAAGGGGAAGATAAGAAAGGGTGGGTTGAGGTGAAAAAAAAACTTCTTTGATTTGTATTAAATGCTAAGTCTCAAATGCTAGCAATAGGTGCAGAGCCAAGTTTGCAAGAATCTCTTGGGGGAGGGAAGATAACACTCTTAAACTGTATTGTTAAAATGATATTGCATAGTGTAGATAAATAGCTAGATATCTACTGAATATACATGTATAGCTCCATATAGATAAGATACATGTATATACATGTATTACAAATCATCTGATAATAGAAAAAAAATCAATATAACTAGGAAAACAGTCAAATATATGCCTCCACTTAAATTGTGCTACACTTTGTTATGTACAGACTTCCAGTTCAAGGACAGTCCAATGTCTACCTCTTTTTGTGCTAAATATAGACAGCCATTTAAAAAAACAGTTTAATGTCTACCTCTATTAGTTATATATATATAATTAAAGCCTCTGAAATAGCCCAATGTGTACCTCTACCTGTGCTGTATACATAGGCATGTTGTAAAACATGGAGTGGAGTCTGAAGTCTTTTTTTGGAGAGCATTTTGGAGTCATTTTTGGAGTCGATTTTAAATTAAATATTTCTCATATATAACCCCAAAAAAAAAGGATAGAGATCACTTTCTTGTCAAAAGATACTGTAGGTATAATAGCCACAAGAGTTTACCAGGTAGACCATGGCAGGTGTGTTACAATATATTTCTTTGTTTTGTGGGTTAACTTTTTGGTTCTATGTTTCCAAGGTCATGTGACTTATGTCCTGTTTTGTTGTTGTCACACTTTTATTAGGCACAGACCATTTTTTACTGGAAAGGGGGTAGGGAGGGGGGGGGGGCTGGGATTTTTTAAAGAAAATTATCCAAAATTGTTCGAAATTTTTTTTTATCTCCAAGTTGGTCTTAACTTTTTGTTTTCTTCTCTACCTGAATGCACTAAAAATACCCCATTTAAATGTAAAAAAAATATTAGGATCCAATTGTTGCCTGTAAAATGTGAATATTGCTATCCTATGCCAAACATGGACGTTTAGTGGCTACACAAACCCCATTCGACACAACTTTTCAATAGCACATAGTACTACAACAGATCATGTCATTACAGTCAAAAATCATCTGACACAATCACAAACCAAATATGGTAAAAATCAATATCAATCTTTTATCAAGTTTATTGCATTGTGCTCTATGAATTGAACTTTCTAGTGTAGTTCATTTATCAAGTACATTTTTTTTACTTTTTGATATTTAATCTTCACCTTTTTATGCATTTAATATCAAAGAAATTGTGAAATTAGTTTAAATATAAATATTCTACCCTAGGAATGTTAGCTTCATTGAAAAATTAAGAAATAATTCATGCTGGCCATACTTTATTGTTATTCAAATATGGGTACTGTAGGCATTATATTCATGAGATTTAACCCCTCGCTATCTAATTCATGCCGGCCATACTTGCATGAATTATTTCGATTCTAATATGACAAATATGGTAATTTTAAAATTCGAGGCGGTCAAGGTGATGCGCTGGTAGTGGCTATTCCACCAGTCTCCTACGGAATTTTAAACAAGCCGTGTTTATAAGAGTTTAATTATGATAAGACTTGATTAGGATTTATTTAATTTTAACTTCATTTATTTCAACAATTTTTAGATAAAAAATAGTAGAAAATGGCTGACCATGAAGAATTTTCTGAAAATAGTCAGTGTTTATGTTGGTGCCTTTATTTGTATACCGAATAACGGGACATCATATTAGAATAATCAATACATGTGAAATAGAAGAAAAATTGATTTTTACCATATTTGGTCAAACAATTATGGTTTTGTGCCCATGTCTGATGGTTTTTGATTGTAATGATACGAGTCTGTTGTATGGTGTGATTAGGAAGACCCAAATCTACTATTATTTACTTAGATTAACATACCTTCAGTAATATCTTCTCTGTCTTTCATGTCTGCTAAACTTCTTTTAAGAAAATGTTTTTTTGACATTTTTCAAGACTTTTATTTTCATTTTGCACTGCTGATGCTTGAAGTATAGGTTTGAAAGTGGAAATGAGTAGGGTCAGTTACATTTTTGACTGTAATGTTAGTCAGACAGGAACAGTTTTCATCACCCACTTTGACTTCTGGGGACACTTTATTACTCTTTTTTCAAAACTGCAAAGCCTTGGTGAGAATGTTTTGTTTCATAGGAAATATATGTCATAGATTATCTTTGATGCTTTAGGAATTATAACAACAATGTTCCTGTCATTGTTGTCATAAAGATTAAAAATGTGTTATGTACTGCATGCATCTGTCAATTGATCTTTAAAAATCTAAATGCATACAGATACCAAAAAATGTACTACAATAATAAAATATAAAAGTGCTGAGTTTATTGGAAGATTTTTGTACATTGTATGTATGGCAATTTTCCAATCAATTTAATTTCTGAATAACTTCATTAATACATATCTGTCAACAACTTTTTATATCCTTTATTCACCACATTTTATTTTTTATATAGATTACAAGAGCAAAAATATTATATAGTCTGTTACATCTCCATTTGAAGCAAATGTTTTGCTTACTTAATCTATATGATATGAATTAGAAATTCAATGCAAGTAATATGATACTTTCAAACCCCAGATTGAGTAAGCATCTGAAGAATAAGTCTCTGTGGAGAAACTGCATCAAGATGTGATTTATTTTTAGTCTGTTTTTGTTTTGTTTTGTTTGTTTGTTTGGTTGTTTTTGGGGGGTGGGGTCAATAAACATGAAATTTGTTTTCAGTTGTTCATCATTAGTATATTCAGAAAATTATATGGGCTTAAAAATTTTGAGGGAAAAAAAACACTCTTGCCCCCATAGTTTTTATTGTTGTCAATATGTCAAATAATACCTTCAACAGACAAAAGATTATAATCACTATTTTTGTAAATGGAACAAAATGCATTTTTTAAAAGAATTTAAAAGAAAAGAAAAAACACTCCAAAATTGACTCCAGACTCCACTCCAAATAAACTCCAGACTCCAATCCATGTTTTACAACATGCTGTATAGGCACATGCAGCCAGTGTAAAAAAACAGTTCAATGTCTACCTCTGTGCTATTCACAGGCAACCAGTTTAAAAACAGTGCAATGTCTACCACTATTTGTGCATTATAAACAAACAGCCTTCAAAAACAGTATAATTTCAACCTCTATTTGTGATATACACAGTAGACATGGCCATTTTTCACAATAGAAATCACTGTCTACAATCTAAATTTCTTTTGTTTTCTAATATTTTAAACAATAAATCATAAGGTCAGACAAATCTTAAACATGTACTTGTACATTCATCAATGTGTACATAGTCTTGCCATTTTAATTTTTGTCTAGACAATACAATAAAAAGGTAGATATCAAATTTAGTGTCCATGACAACCATACTGAACCTTCATCAGGTACACTCTAAATCGAAAGATTTGAAAGCCAAATAATTTAAAGTTTTGGAAGCAATAAAACCAAACGGCCTAAACAGGAGAGACAAAATCAGCTAAGGTCACCTGGATGTCTGAAGGAGGAGAACCTTAGTTTTATTCAGGGGCGGATCCAGGATTTCTAGTTAGGGGGGGGTGCATTTTAAAAAATCTGGTCGAGCGGAGCNTTATTCATTTGTTTGATTCTGGAATATTGTTGATCATTGATTTAAACAAGAAAAAAAGGGAAAAAATGGAATTAAAAAGGATTAATTAATAAATTCCCCAAGTTTTAATAGCTAATTCTTGAGAGAAAAAATTTAGTGCATATGTAAGCCATAATATTGTCCTGTGAAATTGTGTCCGATTGTATCTTTTTCAAATGAAAAATCCCCAACAGACCAAAAGAAGTCACATCTGCACTTTATTCCGTCCTCGGACTTTATCATAGAAAACAATTATAACAGAGGACAATATTTCATGGCAGACACTATTTAATGTTACACATACAGCCAAACCTGCTTTAGTGGCCACCTCTATTAAGCAATAACTTGTATTATGTAACTTGTATACACATTTTTATTTTGTGTGAAAAATCACGATTTTACTAAAAAAAAATCATATTTTTTCCAATTTTAGGGGGGGGGGGGCATGCATCGGGTGCGCCCCCCTCTGGATCTGCCCTTGTTATTAATAATTCCATTTGTCCTGCAGTGTCAATTTTGTATTGTTTTCTCATGTTATTTTGCCAAATTGCCTTCTTTTGTTTTTTACATAATTTGAACTTGGTCTGAACTGTCAAAAAATGCTAGATTGTATAAAAATGTATTACATGTAGATTCAGGCTTAAAGCAAGTACATTTTTTTTTTGTAAATGTTTGTTCTAATAAATCCAGACATATATCTGTTTTAGCCCAAAGACAAATGTCAGCTCATGACCTCTGAACCTTTTAGTACATATTGTATTTGTTTATAATATTTATTTATAGATTATACATCTATGTTAATATAATAAATGTATTAATTTGTTGGCAGACATGAAACTATAGAGATAAATAAATATTGACTGAAAAGTGCAATATGGAGTCATCAGAGCCTATGGCCCTTGTGTTGGCCTCGCAAGAAGATGTTTTTTCTCATGGCCATGTGCTGTATGGACTTGTTAAACAAGGGAAAGATGAAGATAGTGTGGAATCAACCTCACGAATGGTCAACGTGGTCCCGAGAAAGAGGTAAATTGGAGTTACAATAATTGTTTGGTGGTCTGTCTGATTTTCAGGTAACTTTTCTTCTGCAGGCCATGCATAACAATCAGATAGTCCTTCACCTTTGGTTACATTTAAAAATAGAAAAAGTAAGCCATATTATTATATTATCATTTCAAATAAAATGATTTCACATACACAGTTCAGTCAAAAGGGATATTTAAGGAAGTATTATTTACCAAAAGATATATATACATGTATCACTAAGAAGAGTGATATGTTTTTCACAGTGATTTAATCATGCTATGTCTCTTGACTGTAATAGATCACAAACATAATAAGAAAATAAAAGTCCAACATCCATCTAGCTGGGTTTAATCTGTCAAGTGTATGATCATTTTTGAAAGCTTGAGTAAATAAAGAATACTGTTCTCTTAATGCCAAATTCTGAAGTGAGCTTTAAATATTTAATATCATTGATCAAACTTGTTTGAAGTTGTTTTTATGCAAATTATGTTGTACTTGTGTAATTTTATTGAATTAAAAAGGATTAATTAATAAATTCCCCAAGTTTTAATACATGTAGCTAATTCTTGAGAGAAAAAAAATTAGTGCATATGTAAGCCATAATATTGTCCTGTGAAATTGTGTCCGATTGTATCTTTTTCAAATGAAAAATCCCCAACAGACCTAAAGAAGTCACCTCTGTGCTTTATTCCATCCTCAGATTTTATCATAGAAAACAATTATAACAGAGGACAATATTTCATGGCAGACACTATTTAAGGCTACACATACAGCCAAACCTGCTTTAGTGACCACCTCTATTAAGTTACAGCCAAACCTGCTTTAGTGGCCACCTCTATTAAGCAATAACTTGTATTATGTGACCTTAATTTTTATTTCCCTTCTCAGTGCATTTCATATCAATTAAACCTGTATTAAGTGACCACCTATCTTATGTGACCATATTTCATTGTTCTCTTGGAAGGTCACATTTAAGACAGGTTTGACTGTATAATTAAATAGAGTTATCTCCCATCTTTCAAATATGTCTCTATTTCTTTAAGAAATTCACATCTTTTAGATTCGAGTTTAATCAGATTATTAATAACCACTACATTGAATATCCTAAGACCACATTACTTACTGATAAAAAAATAAGGATAAACAATTTGTAAAACAAAACAAGAATTATAAATTGTTTTCGAATAGAGAATATATGTGACAAGAGACACAAGTTACTGATAAATACTATACAAAAAGTGTCTTTTTTTTGCATCTTATATATAAATTATGATGAATTTAGCAAGGCAGCAACCATTTTCTTATCTGGGGGGGGGGCCTGGGATTTAAAAAAAATATATATTTTCATGCCCTAGCTGACCGAAAAAAAATTTTGCTTTTCATCTTGTGAGAAAAAAATATTTTGACCAAGAAAGGTTCTGAAAAAAAATTTACGAGCACAATGAAAATCCCAGGCCCCCTCCTAGATAAGAAAATGGTTGTTGTCTAAATGAATTGGACTCATAAAAAATGCATTTAGCAGAATTAAGCATAAACACAAGTCTTAAGAGTATTTAAATAAAAAAGAGTTGTCTCCCATGTTTTCAAATATGTCTGAATTTTCTAATGACAATCAAATCTTTTGGGTTCAAGTTTTTTTTTTTTATTAACTGTATCTTAAGACCACATTGCCTGAATGAAAATGAGGATAAAAAATTTGTAAAACGTAATAAAAACTAATTGTTTTCAAATATAGAAGGGGTTGTCATGGTCATGATCATATGGTAATTGGATTTACAACTACCTATGAAATCAGTGCCTATCACCACTAAAGTTGTGAGTTTGAATCCCGCTCATGACGAATTGTGCTCGATAAAACATTATGTGATAAAGTTTGTAAGTGAATTGTGACAGGTCAGTGGTTTTCTCCAGGTACCCTAGTTTCCTTTACCAATTAAACTGACCACCACTATATAACTGAAATATTGTTGAAAGTGGCATTTAACACTATAACCCTAACCCCAATTTTCTCTTTGAATGAAAAAAAATGTTCTATATGAATTCTATTCTTTAATCAATACATAATTGATCATGCAGGCTGGTGATAATAATGCCTGAAGGTAAAAGTCACATAAAAATTGTTTTATAGTTGACACAGATTGCATTTTATTAGTACATATATTTTAATTGCGACAATAATCCCACTTTTTATTTTTATTTTGTTCAGGATTTATTGCATGGACAGTGTTGATGAGTTAATTGAATTCCGGGAAGAGTTGTTAAAACGCCCACTGGTCGTACAACCAGTTATTCAGGCAGGAACCGGAATACAGAGTTTAGACTGTTTCTTTTGTGTAAAGAAAGGTATTTAGATATAACTAATTGTAAACCAGTCTGACAGTAACATGTGGTGCAATATATCATGGCAACAACAAATTTGGTTTTATAACAAGATGAAGGGCCGTCGTGGTCGTGATCATATGGTATATGTAGTTGGATTTACAACTACCTGTGCAGTCAGTGCCTACCACCACTGAAGTTGTGAGTTCGAATCCCGCTCATGGCGAGTTGTACTCGATACAACATTATGTGGTAAAGTTTGTCAATGACTTACAGCAGGTCCTCCACCAATAAAACTGACCGCCACGATATAACTGAAATATTGTTTAAGGTGCCGTTAAACACCATAAACATAAACTCTATAGCAAGGGGATTATATACAAGCTATAACTTACGTCTATTCAAAGATAAGCTAGAGATAGCAAGCTATATTAAAATTTTTGATGATAAAAATATATTAATTGGTTATGTTAAGTTTATAGTGTTTAATGCCACTTCTCCAATTATTAAGGCATTTTAACCCTGCTGAACCAGTGGTGGAAAAATATGTAATCCTCTAGAGGATTAGAATGTCTCGTGCCTTTCCCCGCATTAATTTCAAACGTATTAATTTCAAATTTTGAAATAAAGTTTGTGTTAAATAATGGAAAAAACAAATTCTCCTTCAGTTGCCCATGTGGGTTACGATATTTCTCCACTCTCGAGAGTTAAGTTTAAAATTTTAGCCACTCGCATGATCAGTGATGGCTTGTGGTTAAAATTTCAAATTTAACTCTCTTGTGTGGAGAAATATCATAACCCACGGGCAACTGAAGGAGAATCTATATTTACAACAATGTTTCAGTTGTATTTTCTATTCACTGTGTGTAGATTTAGAACCTTATGTCACAAACTGCTAATGAAAACTGGTAGATTGCAAAACATTCCACAGGAAAATCAATATTCTGCATTATGTATGTCTGGTGAAATTGGCGATCGATGAATATCATTATATTCTAACATGTTCTGCTCTTAAAGACAACACGACTCGATACAACATTATGTGATAAAGTTTGTCAGTGACTTGCGACAGGTCGGTGATTTTCTCCGGGTACTCTGGTTTCCTCCACCTATAAAAAAAAGACCACCATACATGTGATAAGGTCCTGGAGCTCATCCTGGAGATTGTCTTGAATATCAGGGAGATTAGGCATTTTTGAGATTGATATCAGGGAGATATTTTATCGACGTAAGAAACCAACACAGTAACACCATAACCCTAGAGACAAGAGAAAAATATTTTTGAAATCTTATTTTCGACACGGACCTTATACACTGCAAGAACGACACAGACCTTATACACTGCAAGAAGTTCTACGAATTAATGAACAGTAATAAACACATACAGTGGAACATGTGCAATCCGACACCTGAGTTTTCCGACATTCTGTGACATCCGACAAAAATGTATGGTCCCAAAGTAGTTCTGTTAACATAAATACAACTTGAGTATTCCGACATCCTGTACAATCCGACACATTTCCCTGGTCCCTTGGTGTGTCGGATTAGACAGGTTCCACTGTATTATGTATTAAGCAATTTGTGGATATTTAATTTTAAAAAATGGCAGAAAAAATAAAACAATGTAGTGAAAAGGGATGTCAATTGACGATAGATTTCAATAAACACAATATCGTCATTTTCATAAATGACACATGGCAAATAAATGTTAGAGAATACCAAAGGGGCAATCGAAAATGGACAATCCAGAGAAACTGGCAACATAGGGTATGAAGAAAAACACAGCCCAGTGTGCATACAACATGGGATGACTATTCAGAACTACAAGGTGACTTTAATTTCGCTTTTGACCAACAAGAAAGCGAAGTCAATGTCAACCTTCACAAGGAGACTTCTTCACCCAAATCGCCCTGTAGTGTAAGCCCTGACTGCATTTCCAAATCATGAAGTGAATACACAACTTGGAATTCTATAATTTAACATAAAAAAAAATCACGCCAAGATATAGCTGAAATATTGCTAAAGTTGGTGTTAAACACCAATCAATCAATCAATCAATCAATCATGTAATTCTATATTTTGAACTTTTCCAGAACCATGGATTGTTATGGTGAATCAATTTCATCAGAAGATCATGTCAAAAATCAGTCTAGGTATGGACATGGCTAAGCGGTGCATGTTTAGAGGAGAACCGTATGTTTTGGAGGTTAGTAGTATATTGCACTTGTACTATACATATTCTATTCTATTCTATTCTGTACTGTTTTTCATTCATACTGTAAAGTCTTCAAAACAACATTTGGATCGAGACAGATTGGTTTTACTTATTCTTATTTTTATTATTAATACTGGTATTATTTCTTTCTTCCTTCCTCCTTTAAGGAGCCATCGTGGCCGTGATCGTATGGTAGTTGGATTTACAATTACCTATGCAATCAGTGCCTTTCACCGCTAACGTTGTGAGTTCGAATCCCGCTCAGGCAAGGTGTACTTGATACAACTTTATGTGATAAAGTTTGTCAATGACTTGTGACAGGTCAGCGTTTTTTTCAGAGTACTCCAGTATGACATTAAACACCACAAAGCTAACCCAGCATTTCAAGTTAGAGGAGAACATTTTAAAAAATCACGCCAAACGGAGGAAGGCGCGAAAATTTTTGAGGTATTACGTGTGAAAAATCACGATTTTACGCCAAAAAATCATATTTTTTCCATAACCCTCCTTCTCTCATACATAAAGCAGTCTGTCAAGCGACTCCTGATTTTGAGCTGTTCCTGATTTTTTCCTGAATTTGTTAGATAAACTCCTGATAACTCCTGATTTTGAACTTTTTCCCCACAAAAAAAAATAACATAATAATATGTTGAAATTATATGAGTGTAAAGCATCTTATCAATAAATAAAAGAGGTGAGGAAAATGGCCTAAGTAAGACCTTTTAGCCTGCCAATTACATTCTGACATTCTGATAATGACCTACATCTGGAATCAAAAACATGCTTAAATTTATATATTATGGCCTGAAAGCTCTTACTTAGAGGGGAGGAAGGTGACCATTTTTTTTGTTTTCTTGTATGGTTTTTATATGAATAAAATTCCTGATAATCTCCTGATAAACCCTCCTGATTTCCTAATTTTTTTTAAGCCAAAAAGTGCTTGACAGACTGATAAAGTTATCCAAAGAATTTCTCAGAAACCGGAAGTGGAGATGCCAACAACAACAACTAAAATGTGAAATCAGGGTTACATTTAAATTACGAAAAATTCAAAAAGTCCAGATTCATGGATCAAAACCATTCATTTTATAAAGACATTATTTCCCTGATATTAAAGTCAAACTGAAAATTGTATCTGTGATAACCACAGCAAAATGCAAGAAGACAATTAAGTCAAATATGGAAGTAGGAAAATTGCCAGTCATGGCAGTGCTCTGTGGTTTTCCTTCTTAAAGGGGAATTCGCAGTAGTGCCTACCGCCAAAATTTGTGGGCGGAGCTTATCAGTAAAAATCCCTGTTGATATGAACAGCATATTTATGAAACTGTATGTCATATGACCAACGTGACCAAGGTCACATACCTCAGAAATTTGAAGTGATTTTTGTAGGTTTTAGGCTGATGAAGAATATTATTTATAATAAGACTAAAAGTTTGGTAGGGAGAAACACTAGTGACCATGCCTGTCAAATATTTTGCACCAAAAGTAACTATGAAACTGTGTGTCATTGATTTTTCCTCCTCGAGATGACCGTGGCCAAAATAATGAAGAAACTGAATGTTTGCTCTGCCCACAGCTATTTATACCCATGCTTCCCCTTTAACTGACTTTCTCAACTGGTCTTACGATTATAAAGCTTTCCAATGACGAATTTTAGACTAGTATTTGTTAAAATCATCAAATCAGAACACATCATCCACTATTTGTAGTATTCTTATTGCAGAATTTTTTAGTATACTATTGTCAAGTACGAAAATCATACTCGTAAGTTTTATGACCGCTAGGCCAGAACTTTTAGTACCAATCGCCATAGCAGTAAACTTTTCACAATTGCAGCAAAATTTATTCAAGCACTGTGGCTGTGCAACATTTTTCTTCAGTCACAACCATATAAAGATCTGAGGGGCCGTCGTGATTGTATGGTAGTTGGATTTACAACTACCTTTCATGCAATCAGTGCGTTGTGAGTTTGAACCCCACTCAGATGAGGTGTACTCAATACAATATAATGTGATAAAATTTGTCAGTGACTTGAGAGAGGTCGTTAGTTTTCTCCGGGTATTCTGGTTCCTCCACCAATAAAACTGATCGCTAAAATCTAACTGAAATATTGTTGAAAGTGGTGTTAAACACTATAAATCCTAAATCTAACATGTAAAGTGCTGTTTAATAGATAATTGAAGTTAATCATCATGAACAATACAATATGTTAGGGGTGTAACGATACACTCTTTCCACAAACGATACGTTTTGCGATATTTGATATGTATTACGATACGTATCACGATACTTTTTATAGGAAACTGTAACTATTCCTTCACTCGACATGGGCGCTGCCATGTTTTTTTTTTTTTATATGAGGTCGCTTACATACTAGCGGACATTATAAATGTTTGATATTTGATTAATTAATTTTAAAAGCATAAATTAATCGATTCACTTTTCTCAAAATATTAATTAAATGATCACCAAAAGAAGAAAACGGAAGTTCAACACCTAAATGAGCATCATATCATCTGTATCGTATGTGGCCTCCACGTATCGTGTACCGAACCGTCCCCAAAATAATTGCGATTTCGGTACATACGGTGAATCGTTTCCCCCTTACAATATGTATACTTACCATGTATGTTTTTTTTTCTTTTAGTTTGCTTTCGGTGACATATTGAAAAAACACTATTATGGAAATATTTCAAAGTTCATGTCGTCCAAATATGCATACACAGATTGTGAATACGGTGACATCATTATCAGATCATCACATAACACCTCATTTGGAAACAAGGTAAGCTCAAAAATTTATAAATTCTAAAAATAAATGCTTTTGACCTCTAAAGATCAAGGTGAATGTAGTACCACTTAAATTACATGTAGAATTAGGCATTGGCCATATTTTTGGATCTAACCTAATCCCATTGCTATTCTGGAGGGAAACCTTGACCATATTTTGGATGGAGATATATAAGAAGTACTGGTCACACTAAGAATGTGAGTTCGATTCTCACTCATGGCAGGTTGGCAGTCGATGCAACATTATGTGATAAAGTTTGTCAGTGATATGGGACAGGTTGGTGGCTTTCTGCGGTTACTCTGGTTTCCTCCACCAATAAAACTGACCGCCAAGATATTACTGAAATATCATTGAAAGTGGCATTAAACATAATATTCCTAACCCACGATAATAATGGGTATATATACTATTTTTATTTTTAAATACAGTGTAAATTTTTGTAGTGCATATGCCACAAATATGGCAGTTACTTCTATTTCGTTAGAAAATAGTTATCACATTAAAAATAATTATAGGAAATGATTGCAAGAAGCCATTGAGTCTTTTGTGAGGAAGGGTAGACTAACTGAAATAGACCGTGCATTATAAAATTTTAATTAGCATAGAATATACTAAACTGTAATGGTGATCTCACAAACATAACCACAGTAGTCTCCCTTTTATAAAACCATCCCTACTTCAATTTAAAAAGAACTGCATCGGTTGTGTAATGGTTAGCATGCTCCCCTCGAGAGTGGTAGATCATGGGTTAGAATCTAGATTGGGTCAAACCAAAGGCTATTAAATTGGTATTAGATGCTTCTCTGTTAGGCACGTAGCATTAAGGAGAAAGAGCAAAGACTGGTTGATTCGGACATAGGATAACGTGTCCAAGTGGGGCATCATGTCTATCCGTGGACTGTTGTTTCAGTGAGCTAGCACAATAGAAATCCAACTAAGCGTGTTGGTCTAGTACAAAGTGGACTGTATCATCATCTCATTGAACATTAATATGTTCTCGCCATGATATAGCTGAACAATTGCTGAATTGGCGTAAATTAATGATCACTCACTCGTTCAATAAAAAAGTGGTCTTATATGAGGGGTGACCTAAGTTAGTGCATCTGAAATCTGGTCTGATAAGAGAGGTAGTCTTTCGTTGGAGGTGCCTTATCAGAGGTAGACTACTGTACTGACTTGTCTTATTGTCGATTTTTGTTGTTTCGTTCTTCATATTAATGTTATTAATGTCTTGGGGGTTCTTTGTGTTCGAGTGCCTGTCTTGAGGACATACTGATCAGCCATTTCAGTAAGGGGCCATACCAGGTACTTTTACCCACTTAAAATGGTAATCATGGTGCTTCCTAATTTCAAAGACAGTTGCATAAGATATTCATGAAAAATGTTCAAATGTTAAGAAATATGACCACCTGTAAATAGTGTAGTACTGGTGCATTTGAAAAATATTGAAAGACCAAAACATATTTGAAAGATGGGAGATAACTCTATTTAAAAATGTACACAAAATATTGAAAGCCCTGAATTATACCGTCTACTGATCGATACTCTGGTGTACTAAATTAATAGTCATGGTTTTTATTTTTATTTTTAGGTGGTACAACTTAAATTTAGTTTTGAGGATGTTGCAGCTGATGAAATTAAAGTGAGAACCATAGAAGAGGCAGCGAAGGAGAAAAGATCACCAGTCCTTGAATTTATACCTCTAAGTAAGTTATTTATATATTAAATCTGAAACGTCTTGTTTTATTTAATATTCAGTGATTGTGTAAGGTAAAGTTCACAGTTAGTAAAGTAAGGAAGGATATGGAGGTGTTTTTTTCTGGGGACTCTGGTTTACTTCACCAATAAAACTGAAATGTTGTCGAAAGTGGTATTAAACATCCGAACCCTAACCCAAAATTTGATTGCTCCATTTTTGAAGGAGTTCTTTCCCTTTTTGACTTAGAATTTGCTATTGAAAAGTATCAATGTACAACTCCTACATTTTATATTGATTTTATAAACAAATTAAACAAAGTTTTATCGTCATTCGATTTATCTTACATGCGGCAGAAAGTAGCATGAAATCAAATGGTTTGGTTTGGTTTATGGTGTTTAGCGCCACTTTTAACAATATTTCAGATATATCATGGCGGTCAGTTTTATTGATTGAGGAAACCGGGGTACCAGTAGAAAACCACCGACCTGTCGCAAGTCACTGAAAACTTTATCACACAATATTGTTTCGAGTACAAAAACTTTTAGTGGTCATAGGCACTGATTGCACAGTAGTTGTAATTCAAGCTACCATACAATCACGACCACGACAGTTATGAACATTTGTTTTATTTCATAGTACATGTATATTTTCAATATATCTTAATCTTAATTGTGACATACTTTATTACAGGTGAATTAAAAGAAACGCTACCTAATTGGGTATTTGATGAAGTGGAAGTGGAAGAATCAATTACGTCTACTTCAGATTATCATTCTGATACAAACTCTGGCGCCACAGGAGGTGATGTTGTTACATCACAGCCACGTATAAAGGGACGTTCACAACGAAATTCGGTGGGTAAAAGATATGAAGTTCCAGTCGAGCTTCATGTACCAGATGATGTTCCTGTTGAGCTTCACGTACCAAATGATTTTCCACTTGAGCTTCGTGTGCCATATGATGTTTGTGATAACGGACATGAAGTGCGTGACACACAATATGGCATCGACTCAGATCATGAATATGAAATTGGACGGTATCGCCATTTTCACCAAGGAAGTGGGAGATCTGATTCGTCAACAACGGATAGTGGGTACGGAGAGAATATTGGGCATTGTGATAAAGCTCCATTACATAATAATGGAAAACAGTGGACGAAATTCAAAAATAATAACGTGAACAAACAGAACAATTATGACAACTATGCATTTGATGTGGAGGATAATGATGACATTTATAATGGTAAACAATACCACAAAGCCATTGTTGATACCATCATTACACGAACTGGAAAGAAAGCATTAATGTCTCTAGACGGTGAATCTATGTCAGCACGGATGATGGAAGACAGTGTTTTGTGAAACAGTTTCATGACCTTTGATTTATGACTCATTTATTTGCTACTAAATATTGTAATAATTGTACAGCAACGCATGCCAGTAAAACCATGACAATGCTACATTATAGAATAACGGCAGTTATGAAGGTTGAGACAGACATTATTGCTAGAATCGCTGTATGTCCAGTAGCACTAGGTTATATACTTGTGATAATGTATGTCGATTGACACCTTCAAAACTGATGGTATTATTTTTATCGGTAACATAATGCATTTGACGTCACACTGACCTCTAATTTTCAGTGTCAGAGTCAGGTGATTGACACTGACAAATATCCCGCAAAGATCAAAGAGTATAAATTACTGATGATATTTTTTCTTAAAGTAACTTGATCAAAATATAGAGATCTTGAGATCCTTGCCACTCACCTAGATGATTCCTAGACTGACCATTTTCAGTTGTGACTCACTAAAGTTTTCAAATTTTAGATTTTTAAAATGGTGGGATTCATCAAAATAGATCGCTACAAGTATCCCTGAACACTTAACAAATAATTCATGGCACTTAGGATCATATGGGAGTTTATGGACCGGGATGTCACCCACAAAATATTATATGGACCAAAGCGAAGCTGAGGTCCATATACTATTTTGTGGTTGACAGACTGTTATATGTACATAAAATGTATATACATGTATATACTGTTGTATGGACCGGCTTGCTGACCAAGACAAATAGGGAAAATTAAACGTAAAGTATAATATAGTATATTGATGCTTCTAAATATAGTATATTGATGTGCCAATAAGATTGATAGGATATGATTCAGGAGAGTTCAGTCAATATGATCCTATAGAAGTTAGCTATCAACTACACCTTAATACAATCAAGCTGTGAACCAAATATTGGATATTATTAATTACACTGACTCCGTATATATCATATCACTAACACACTGTGTAATGAATATATCTTACTGATTACCTTTGAATGAGCGATTTAGATGTAACTGCATCAAAAGTAATAAATATGTAATTTTTGTGGTGTGTGTAAGTGATTCATATGTGTCACAATAACAATATTTGGTGACTTGTGGAATGTTACATTGGTCAAGTCATTGAACCAACATTTGGGGACTAACTTACTCACGTCAATTATTTTTTATTGTAATATTTAAAAATAAAATAATACGTTTGTTTATAATTTCAACGTCTGTTGTCAGGGCGAAGCAAACCGGTGTCTCGTTGTTCAACATGATCTTTGTTTTGAAAGAAAAAAAGAGAGATAACTCTATTACTAACCGTGTATTAGAAATCTACTGACCGTGTATTGAACATACACGGTTTGCACGTGATCACTTTAAACCAATGATATTCCTAGAAGTTTGTAAGAAGTAAGGTATATATGTATATGTGTATACTAGCTGCTAAAAAAACCTGACATGAACTTTTATTTTATTTGAGGAATAGAATAATGTTACTGTTAGCTTGATTTGGTTTGCTGACTGTATCTCAATTTTTTGCCCCTACCCAAAAATGTGTTTTTAATAATTTAAAGAAACAGGATTGTCTTATCTATCTGCCCTGAAATATTTTTGAAAGTGGCATTAAACACCATAACAATAACCATCTATCTGCCCATTTTGAAATTTTTTATGTCAGTTTTTAAACAGCCATTTCCATATTAGCCTAGTACTTGTATATTTACCTTTCAGTTTCTGAATTCTTGTGATTGCCGTTTTATGAGAATCAAGGGGCGGACAAAATGAGCTGTTTTTTTATCTGATACTTCAACTAGTGATTTAACTGCAGGCTGTATGTTGTTGACACATTTTTGTGATTGTAAGATATGCCATACATACTTGTATCACTGTAGACTGCATACTTATATTATCTAATATTACATATGTCTGTATTTTCCTTTATTTTCATTGGCTGAGACTGCAGTGATATCCAGAATATAAATTGCATATTTTTCTATCTCAGAATCATATTTCAGGCATGTTTCTAAATTTAGAAACATGCCTCAAATATGCTAAGCATATTGACTCTATGTTACTAAAAATAGAAATATTTAAGTATATTGACTCTATGTTACTAAAAATAGAAATATTTAAGTATATTGACTCTATGTTACTAAAAATAGAAACATAGCATCAATATTTTTTTAAAATAGAAACAAGACCTCTGGTTTCTTCACAGTGAAAAAAATATTTTATGTTAATATTTTATTTTCAATGACACGAGTAATACATTACATATGTAATATAAAAATTAAGGACTTTTTACTCTGTCAATATGTTATATATGGACCTGTTAGGATTATATTGACCTCAGATTTCGTCTTCGGTCAATATAATCCTAACAGGTCCATATATAACATATTGACCTCGTAAAAAGTCCATAAGTATATGTTATCTGGATGTGAATTGATTGATACCGAAAATATAAGCCTGCCGGGCCAGAATATGAAGTTTGTTGGCGAGTGAGCGAAGCGAACGAGTCACAAGCTTCATATTCTGTCGAGCAGGCTGATATTTTTCAGTATCAATCATATTCACATTCAGATGACATATTTATCATCCTTAAATCAACCATAAACACGGATACATCTATATTTGTATTTACATGCTTCAAAATATTCAAAATACGCTTCCCTAAAACCGTAGTTCATAAGTAGTTTGCAAATATACCATTCGTTTTTTCAGGTTTATATAAATGTTAAAATTGTTGCATTTTTCCTTTAATTGTGATATGCATTTGTTGTTTTTTTTTTATTACAAACATCAAAGTCACCCATTTTCATTAAAGGTTTTGCTTACCAATGCCGTTCGGTTTAGAAAACATGAACGTAAAAAATTATGACGTCTCAGCAGAGGTTATCAAGAATTGTGTAAAGTACATTTTTGTAGGACGATGTTTGTTGATATTTCTAACACGACAGTTCCTAATTTGATATATGTTTAAAAAAAATAATGTTAACTAGCTAATGGTGTCGATGAATTGTATTTATTATTGCCATCTTCACAGGAATTATCGTTTAAATGTTAGGAGAATTTGGTGATAACTCCTGCTGACTGTTGATAAGTCCTGCTCAACTCACATGGACTTTGATACGAGTTTTGCTTATGGAGCCAGCAGGTAAATATAGCCGGAGGGAAGGATGATAATTGATAATTATCAAACAACTAGCATGATATCAACACAATATCACTGTTTTCTAATATGACGTTATAATGACGTCACCACATAACCAAACCTCGAAAAACAAATTATCATTGATATGATTTGTTCGAAATGGACACTTCTAATAGCATTTCACGTCTCAGGATTAACCTTCAATGTTATATTGCTCTGATAAATCCAGTTTTATACAACAAATCAATGATAGAGTATTATTATATTTATCTATTGATACTTTGCGATACTTATAGGTACTTCATGTTTAGCATCATAGCATAATTGACATTTATGCAATATATTGAATGGACATTTTAAATTATATTAAATTAAATTTAAATAAAAACTTTTCATATTTTTTTTTTAAATTGCAATTCTAGTAGTTTTATCTATTGTCTGCAAATTTATTAAATGGTGCCATAATATTTTTGTATAGAATTATATTATTCATCATAGAAACTGTACAGCATGTAATTTAGTACCGGTAGATGTATACATATATAATGTAATGATTATATTAAGGCAGCATATTACGGTAATTGTATGTACATCATAGAATGGCTAGTACTACTATCATTTATTTCATGATATATATTTTTTTTATAAATCGTCTGTCATAAATCATGTTTTCTGTAAATAAATATACTGAAGTTCAATTCTAGGGTACATTGCAGCTTTTATATCTGCCATAATTTCTGTACATATCACATAATTAGTATTCATATGATATACATGTATATATTATTTATATATATTTATTTATAATTAATGAAAATCAATGACTGGAGAGTTAATTGCACTAAAACACCTACCAATTAAGACATGAAATTATATTGCATGTGCAATCCTTGCGATGGGCACATATTCTGCGACCCAAGACTGTTCATTTTTCAGTTTTTTATTTAGAATTAGAAAAAAAAAAATTCAAGAATTTTTTATTCAGACCAGTGAATTCAAATTTTCATTTCAAGGACTGCATTTGAACAAAGATGATTAATATAATATCAACTTTTATTTCATATTCAGTTTGAAATAATGATTCTGTAGATAAAGACTTTTTTTGGGATGTTTTATTTTGATTTATATATTTTTTTAATAAATTAAAATTTATACAATATGCACAAATGTTCTCTTTCATTCTATTTTAAATTAAGGTGAGTTATCTCCCTTTTATTTTGAAACATCAAATATTTATAGGTCATTGTGTTTTATTTAAATATTATACAAGTGTTGCCTGAGGGCAAGTGTGGACACAGAAATGTGCTGTCCAAAAGGCAAGTGTGGATGTCAATATTTCATATTATTTAACTTAAAAAAAAAAAAAATCATGGACACAGGGGTCCTGGATTTTTTTTAATAAAAAACTAATCCTTGATTATTATTTTTGCTTAAAGTCC
>MJUT01036961.1:175955-196343 GCA_002080005.1 Gigantidas platifrons
CCATTGTGTTGTCTGTCCTTTTCCTATTGGCCATTGTGTTGTCTGTCCTTTTCCTATTGGCCATTGTGTTGTCTGTTCTTTTCCTATTGGCCATAGTGTTGTTTGTTCTTTTCCTATTGGCCATTGTGTTGTTTGTTATTTTCCTATTGGCCATTGTGTTGTCTGTCCTTCTACTTCCTGATTCTGATTATCCTTTTGTTATCTTCAAGCTCTTCTCTTTAACAAACACTATGGTAAAGACATTATAGGATTAAACACTGTTTTTTTTTAGGAAATTATCTATGTATAAACTCCGGCAACTCACTCACAAACTGAATAAAGTCCGAAGAATTTCCTAAAAACACAGTGTTTAATCCTTATAATTCTTATTCTTGGACATCGTGTTGTTTTCGACGTTAAATACTAATAATTCTTGGTGGATTATTTTTTCATATTCCTACGCCGTAACCCTACAAAAAAAGTAGTACAGTAAACGGAAATATTGATTTATAAACTCCTTTCGAATGACGTAGAATAAGTGACGATATCCAATCAGATTGCGAGTTATTGATAGATTCTAGTAAGAATAGAATTATTATATCATAAAAACATTTTTCTTCTCTCAAAATTTCAACAAGTGACATTTATCTCTGGTTCAACGCTTTATTTCCAGAAATAAATGATATTTCGTCTCTGCAAATTAAATTTTGATCTACATAAGCTGTACATCAAATATGTAAATTACCTGTTGTGCTCAGGTAGAATGTAGATATCTAATTTAGTGCTTGCAACTGGTTTATGGAAAAAACGATCAGCAGGTTCGCTCAAAGTCAGAAGATTGAAAAGCCAAATAGTTTAAAACTGGGGTCCGTTGTTGAACTTGTGATTAAGCTAATCATATGATTAGCCCCAGTTACATTTTTAATTCCTAATCACATAATTAGCTAATGCAATGATTAAATATGATTAGTTAATACATTGATTAAAACAGTTCAGCAACATAGCTAAGTATGTGATTAGGAATTAAAAATGTAATTAGGGCTAATCATATGATTAGTTTAATCACAAGTTCAACAACGGACCCCAGGAGCTGAAAACCCACCGAACCTAATCACGATAGCTTCAGAATGAAAAAAACATACCTAGTCATATATTCCCTCAGAATGGAAAAAAACATACCTAGTCATATATTCCCTCAGAATGAAAACATACCTAGTCATATATTCCCTCAGAATGAAAAACATACCTAGTCATATATTCCCTCAGAATGAAAAAAACATACCTAGTCATATATTCCCTCAGAATGAAAAACATACCTAGTCATATATTCCCTCAGAATGAAAAACATACCTAGTCATATATTCCCTCAGAATGAAAACATACCTAGTCATATATTCCCTCAGAACGAAAAACATACCTAGTCATATATTCCCTCAGAATGAAAAACATACCTTGTCATATATTCCCTCAGAATGAAAAAACATACCTAGTCATATATTCCCTCAGAACGAAAAACATACCTAGTCATATATTCCCTCAGAATGAAAAAACATACCTAGTCATATATTCCCTCAGAATGAAAAAAACATACCTAGTCATATATTCCCTCAGAATGAAAAAAACATACCTAGTCATATATTCCAACTAAGAAAACTATACCCATTCATATATAATCCAGGGGTCTCCGTGGCCGTGATCGTATGGTAGTTTGATTTAAAACTACCTGTGGAATCGAATCATTGCATATAACCACAAACCCACACATGGCGATGTCTACTCGATATATCATTATGCGATAAAGTTTGTCAGTGACTTGCGACAGGTCGGTGGTTTTCTCCGGGCACTCCGGTTTCCTCCACCACTAAAACTGACCGCCACGATAAGTGGCGTTAAACACCATTACCCTAACCCCTTCAAGGGCGGATCCAGGATTTCAAGTTAGGGGGCGCACTTAAAATAATCGCGCCGAGCGGAGCGAGGCGCGAAAATATTTGGGGTATTTCGTGCGAAAAATCACGATTTTACACAAAAAATCATATTTTTTTCCCAATTATTGGGGGGGGGCGCCGGGTGCGCCCCCCCCATGGATCCGCCCCTGCCCTTACATGTAAAGAAACTGCGATGAGCTGTGGTGCAGATTCTGCATCTGGCATTAAATATCGTTACTCTGTTTTGTTGAACACACATTTAATTAATAAACAGTAATATACATGAATGTATAAATTTACATTTTGTTATTATATTATCGTACATGTATAATATGTAAACGTTAGAGAATACCGAATAGCCAATAAAAATTGGACTATCAAGAGAAACTGACATA
Organism: Gigantidas platifrons; assembly: GCA_002080005.1. Taxonomy (NCBI): domain Eukaryota; kingdom Metazoa; phylum Mollusca; class Bivalvia; order Mytilida; family Modiolidae; genus Gigantidas; species Gigantidas platifrons. The sequence continues at coordinate 178,258 of MJUT01036961.1, forward strand.
TGGTACACAAGACGAAAAACAACGAAAAACCAAACAGAACACAATGTGTGTTGGACACCACTATCAACATGTATAATATGTAAACGTTAGAGAATACCGAATGACCAATCAAAATTCAAGAGAAACTGACAACATATGGTACACAAGACGAAAAAAAACAAAAAACAGAACACAATATGTGTTGGACACCACTATAGTTTATGCGTAAACACAAATATCGTAAATAAGACACGAGCCCTCCTACAAACATGTATACATGTAGTTACAATCTAACATCTTTCAGTTAAGAATTTGTTTAAGGGTCTTAATAATAAACAACGGTATTGATTATTTGACGTTAATAATTGGGTAAGTTTTGGGGACTTTTTTCAGATGAATATCATGTGATCACCAAGTAGCGTTGTCAGTTGGACACACAATTTTGGAAATAGTAGACTTAAAATCACAAAAATAGATTAAAATAAATAAATTGCGATTATAAAAACACGATAAATCAAGGATTGATGCATGGTGATTTAAAGTGTTAATTTTTTATTAACAGTTTAGACACTGTCTTGCGTATGACGTTGCCAAAGTAACAGCAAGGTGTAATTAATAAATATCTTAAAAGATAGCTGAAGACATTGGTATGTATGTTTAAGATAAATATTAATTTTCTGTAATTTGTTGATTTTCTTCACACATAAAATAAATAAAGAATAAAATGATTATACAAGACATTATATTTATATAAGAGATAATAACTTTATTTTCCAATGTGTGGTGTGATCTTTTCGGATGGTCCCCAGCGAATCTGTGCATGTTTTTTTTTATGTTATTTGTTGATATCTTTATTCCACGAAAGCACTGACGGATCATTCGAGATTCAAGATTCGAAATTCGCGATTCAATATCTGAAGATCGAGATTTGAAATTCAATATATAGAAAAACCAATAAAGAGAATGCCTTTTAAATTATGAAATTTTATGACCAATTGAAATGGGGTTTTTTTTCAACATAATTTCAAAATACAGAACATAATTGATGACAACAAGAAATAAACAAATCCTTTTTGATTATATGAGACAGATTCAAAACAATCAATCAAGAGAATGGTTTTAAATTATAGATTATTATGACCAATAAAATGGTTTTTTTTAACATAATTTCAATCAGAAGAAAATAGAAGAAAATGAAGAAACAAACAAAACCTTTTTAATTATATGAAACAGATTCATTCATAATCCAAAATTAGACGAGGCCGTCGTGGTTGTGATCGTATGGTAATTGGATTTACAACTACCCATGTAATCAGTGCCTATCACCACTAAAGATGTGAGTTCGAATCCCGCTAATGGCGAAGTGTACTAGATACAACATTATTTGATGAAGTTTGTCATTGACCTGTTTTTTTTTCTATTAATAAACCTGCCCGCCACGATATAACTGAAATATTGTTGAAAGTGGCGCTAAACACCACAACCCTAACTCCTAACTCCTAACTCCTAACTCCTAACCACATAATTAGAGAAGAAACAAAATTAGTAGATAACTGAAAATGATAAATAACTGAAAACGACGGATGTGAAAATTGAAACACACATTTAGTGACAATCGAAACATTTGTAAACAGAAAAAATTAATAAAATACTCATAATGTGACAAGAAACTCTACACGTTGTCATGCCTTTCAGTAAGGGACGATACCAGGTACTTTTACCCTCCTAAAATGGTCTTTGGTACCTCCTGATTTTAAAGAGTATTATATATATTAATGAAAAATGTTCAAATTTTAAGAAAAACATCCGCCTGTAAATAAGTGAAGTACTCGTCTAATTGAAAGCTCTGCGTAGTACTAAATCACTAAAGTAAATTCAGCGTGTATGCATTATATATATGTTATATTTCTCAGTTTGCACATTTATATACAATGTATATGTAGGTCTAATTTGTTTATTAATTCAGTAAGAGTTGTCTTTCTTTGATATGACATATGGATTTCATCGGATATTTAATTTCTTTATGAATTAAGTAAGAGTTATATCTCTTTGATAGTACATCATATGGATTTTCATCGGATATTTAATTTATAATCTAGAGTCGGATTTTAGATGTTGAATCTCGAATTTCGAATGATCCATCTGGGCCTTCATAGAAATACCGTTGAGGATCCTATTATAAAGAGGTGATCGGGATCACATTTACCGGGTAAGTTTCATCCCACCGTTCGAGAGATTTTTTTTTTTTTTTTTTTTTTTTTTAATATTGTTTTTCAAGTGTTTTGGTATAGATTATACGCTTTTTAAACAATATCTACTTGTTTAAATTACGTTTTAACCTAATACTGAAAACTTGTTCAATTTAATTAAATTGTATATTCATATTAAAAACACTACATAAACAATGGGATTATTTAGCAAACGTTAGAGGAAGCATAAAGGGCAAACAAGAATATACATTTTAGAAGCACTGGCAACATTGGGCACAAAAGACATAGAACAAAGAAAAACCCACAGAATATTTACAAGGTGAGCAACACGGACCCCACAACAAACCCGGATGTGAACACAGATGATCGTGAAGAGTAAGCAATTCCTGCCTTTTATAAGACACCCACAATGCTACTTATAAAGTCAAAACATTATTAGCAATTAAATTAATGTTCAATATAAGAAACATATTTTTTAAATATGAGTCTACGGACACTACAGGCTCATACCTGTTAACCTCAGAGATTGTGTATGTGGGAGATCTCCCACATTCCAACTATTTAATGTGGGAGATTTTGCGTGACGAACTTTTTAACACTAAAATATTTAGATTAAAGCAAACAAAATTTACTGTACAACTTTTATTGTTGTTGCTGACCAACATTACTTCAAACCACTTTGGTAGGACAATACAGCTTGTTTTGCTGATCTTAGAACAGAGTCACTTGGTTCGTACTCATAACACAACAAGTTATGATTTTGCTTTGCACATAATAAAGAGTTTAAGTTTTTTTCGTATTTAAGTAAGTAATTGAACGATATTCGCCTTCAAATTTTCTTTTTCCACAACTTTGATTCGTGTAGCTATCCATTCGATATTGTAAACAACTTACATTATCGGCGTTTCTAGTAAAAACCGAGAGAATTCCGAGTAACAATCAGTTGATTCACGCAAACGTTTTAATGACCCAGCTGATAAAAACAACAAAAATGGCGTCCAGTTTTTCGATTTTAATCAAATTTATGGTCGCGGGAGATAATGTGGGAGAAGTATTTCAAAGCGGGAGTTTTTAGTCTCCCGCGCGGGAGGCACATTCTTTGCGGGAGGCCGAGCTCAAAAGCGGGAGGGTTAACAGGCCTGAGGCTACGAACACTTTTCTCCACTCTGAGGGAAACATTTTTATAATTACGATTGATTTACAATTGATTACAATTTATAATTGTTTTCTGTAATTTGTACTTAAGTCTGAAAAATTAAATCCGAATACGTAGTTAGAGTGAGTGAGTGATTGTTGTTTAGCGCCAATTCATTAATTGTTAAGCTATATCATGGCGATAACAGGTTAATTTTCAATGAGGTCCGCTGTGTACTAGCCCAACACTCCGAGTTGGATTTTTATAGTGTTAGCTCACCGCATGAAACAACAGTCCGCGGGTGGACATGTCGCTCCACTTGGACACATTATCCTGATTCCGAGCCAACCAGTCTTTTTTTTTTTTTCTCCTCAATGCTGCATGCTTAGCGGAGATGCAACAAATACAAATTTTATAGTCTTTGGTCTGACCCGATCGGGGCTCGAACCAACGATCTACTGCACTCGAGGCGAACACGACTACCATTACACCACCAATGTGGTATCACTTAGTTAGACATAGACGATTTGTACTAGTAACTAAAATAGAGCAGTACTGGACAATAGGATTACGGACACTGCATTTCATTTGTGATTTTTTAAAATTTTCAGGGGTACAAGACCTTATAGTTCAAATGAACGGAAAAAACAACTTAAGGTAGGACTCGAAAGGAATGAAAAATGTATGATTTCTTTATGTAAGATTTCAGTTGCTTCACTAAAAAACAAAGTACCACTCAAACATTAGAATTGTACAACAATTACACGGGTGGTTTGCTACGTCCAACGCACGGATACTTGAACATCGCCTCGAGGTACAGACAATGGACAAAAGTATTCGCACGCTTCCAATTTACCCTATATAAAACTACAGTTTTTCAAAATATTATCTTGAAATCAATTCACGTCCGATTTTAATCATTATTTTATCAACGGAAGCAGAAAGATGTGTAGTTTATAGTAGTAATTTTGAAATTACGTTTTGAAGCATGTTTTTCAAATCGCCATGATTTAAACACAGACTTAAATAATTTGTCTACAAAGGTACTATCAAAGCATTGTATTTCGAAAGAAATTAATTCAGTTGTGTGTTTAGCTTGTATATTCTCAAAATGTTTATCATAGAAAATTATTTTGAAATTATACGATAAAACTACATAAAATTCTGTTTTTATTGATATAAAAATTATCGAAATCGGGTGTGAATTGACTTCAGGATAAGCTTCTGAAAAATTGTTGTTTTATATGAAATATATAGGGAAAATTGGAAGCGTGCGAATACTTTTGTCCATTGTCTGTAGGTTTATGCAGTTGTACAATTTAAAAAAAGGAAAAGTAACAAAACCAAGTAGTTCACCTTAGGGCCCACATATCAGACTTCATTGTTAGCATACATTCATTGCGTGGAAACCCGTCAGTTTTGCAAACACTTCTGTACAGTTAAAATTCCGGGCAAGGATATCGTTCACACAAAACCCATTTAACTGTACAGAAGTGTTTGCAAAACTGACGGGTTTCCACGCAATGAATAAGTCTGATACGTGGGCCCTTCGGTGAACTACTTGGTTTTGTTAGTTTTCCTTTTTTTTAAATTGTACAACTGCATAAACCTACCTGGAGGCGATGTTCAAGTATCCATGCGTGTGACGTAGTAAACCACCCGTGAAATAGGCATTGCAATTTTTCTGTGTAAAAACAAAATCTTCCTCAAAACTAAAATATTTGAAATTTACAGCTGATTACAAAAGCGTCATAATTTACTAATATTTTTTTTTTAAATGAGACAAAATAACGATGAAAAAAGGGGAAATTTTAAAGTTTTGAAATGAAAAAATGAAAATTAACAATTACAAATATTATACACCGTTAGAAAGAGAAAGGCAAGATCTTTTGACATATGACAATTTCATTAGTGTTGGGAAGTAATTCCTTCTCAATTATGGATATTAACTTTTCATGAGGACTGTAATTGTATACATTTTATATATAATATCCGGAATATACATGGAGATAAACGATAGAGAACACCCGAAGGGGTAGTTACAAGATTGACAATCCAGAGAAACTGGCAACATTGGGTACACAAGACGAAGTACAAACAAAACAAAAACACAACACAATATATGTTGGACAACACCATACACAAGACACAAAACACAGACAAACAAAACAAAACACACAACGCGATATGTGTTGATTGATTGATTGATTGATTGATTGATTGATTGATTGATTGATTGATTGATTGATGTTAAACGTCCAGCGAGCAATTATTCAGCTATATTCAGGACGAGGACATTTAAAAATGTAAACGCCACGGGACTCGAAACAAGGAAAGGTGATGGGTAGGGACGGATAATTTAGCCAGTGCAACAGGTCTCCTATGGACCTCTCATCATGAGCATAATGCTCATAAGGAGCTGTTACACTGGGTTCTTTAACGTTCTTTAAGGGTGGCAATCTCTCAGCACGGGACCTCGGTTTTATTTACGTCTTATCCGAAGGACGGGTTGGTTGTGAATTTATACATCCCGCACAACCGATGGATGCCCCTTCAAGCCGTAAAAGCTCTCGGTCCCATTTCTATACCCCGGGGTTCCCGCGGGGTTGACCCCTTTTAGAGGACTAGTGCCTCTAAAGCGGAGAAACCTGGTGCCTATTCTATCCCCGGCACACCCTCTGGGATATATGTTGGATACCAATATACGCAAGCAAATACAAATAACGTAAATAAGACATAAATCCTCCAACAAACAACTGGAGGTAAAATTAACCAAATAACTTTACCATGTTTCCACTAGCTGTTTGAACCATGTTTCCACTAACTGTTTGACCATGTTTCCACTATCTGTTTGACCATGTTTCCACTAACTGTTTGACCATGTTTCCACTAACTGTTTGGCCATGTTTCCACTAGCTGTTTGACCATGTTTCCACTAACTGTTTGGCCATGTTTCCACTAGCTGTTTGACCATGTTTCCACTAACTGTTTGACCATGTTTCCACTAACTGTTTGACCATGTTTCCACTAACTGTTTGACCATGTTTCCTCTAACTGTTTGGCCATGTTTCCACTAGCTGTTTGACCATGTTTCCACTAACTGTTTGACAAATAATATGCTTTTACAATATTTCCGCCGAATTCATATTTAATTCGTTTGCATGTTGAACAATTTCAGAAAAATGTCGAAGAGAGCGACAGCATATCTAGGATCAACCAGTACAACTGACGGAACATCAGACATTCTGGATATTGTTCAACCCCCATTGATTGGCAGAGGTATGTGTAATGATGAACACACACGTTGAAGATGTCAATTAAAGCTCCATTCCTTTAAACGTTTGTTTACGCAACACGATGGGCCTTCGTGGTCATGCTCATATGGTAGTTGGATATACAACTACCTGTACAATCAGTGCCTATCACCACTAACATTGTGAGTTCGAATCCAACTCATGGCGAGGTGTACTCGATACAACATTTTGTGATTAAGTTTGTCAGTGACTTGTGGCAAGTCGGTAGTTTTCTCTGGGAACTCCGGTTTCCTCCACCAATAAAACTGACCGCCATGATATAACTGAAATATTGTTGAAAGTGGCGTTAAATACAATAACCCGTACCCCCTAACCCTACATTACACGACAAGAACACATTGATACGCAATACCAGAAAACATTTAATGGGCATGCATTTATTACTCCTTTTAAATATTTTATTAATCAACGTACATGCAGTTAAACTGATATCGCTGCATAAAAGTTCAGTCGGTTTTACTAGTGAATACAATATATTCGAATACTGAGCTGCAAGATTGCACGATATTAGTATGTGGTATCGTCTTACCTTAACTAAACGTCAGAGAAAACCGAAGGGGCAATCAAGAATGGACAAACCAGAGAAACTTGCAACACCGAGTACGCAAGACATAGGACGAGGACAAACAAAACAAAAAAACACAACACAGAAATTAAAACGAGGAGCAACACGGACCCCACCAAAACCCTCTTATCAGACACTTTTGATCCTGCATGATATATATCGCCCCACTCTGACACATTGTCTGGATTCGAAGCCAACCAGTCTTCACTCTTTCTCTTAATGCTGCGTGCTTAGCGGCGAAGCAACAGCTACCAATTTATAGTCTTTGGTTTGATCCAATCGGTGCTCGATCTCATGATCTACCGGACTCGAGAGGAAAACATGTAAACCAGTACATCACCAACGATACGATTGTTTCAGTCTAGGAGATTTGCATAATAGAATAGACAGTCATATCACGCATACGTTGTGTTGTAGGATTCTGTAGAGATGAGCCGTTATCACAGACGGGTAAAAGAATACAGTTGATTAAAATGTTATGTTTGACCGTGTTACCTATATTAGGACTGTGGGGATACACAGTGTACACTCTGGCGGACAGTATCAACAGTAGAGAAGAGAACAATAAGGTATGACCTAAAATATCACACACGCCATCACTACAACCCCACCTCTCTCTCTCTCTCTCTCCCATATAAATGTTTTGTAAATCTCAAATTAAAATTCTTTCTTTAGTAATGAAGATACCGAAGGGGGTAATCGGAAGCATGTGGTGGTCATTGTTGCCATGTTTAAATGTCAGTGTTGACCTGGTTATATGTCATATTGGCTGGTCATTGTCATTAACGATCGCACGGGAAATACCAAAATGTGGTATTTGTTGTCATGATCGTATGCACAGTGTGGGAACGGAAATATATTATGGTCAATAATTGTGAGGTCAAATCTGGAATTTAGGCAAATACCTATACAGATCAAACTTGTAAAAGTGCAAAAATAACAGATATGACAAAACATCGATAGTCTATTTTTCTTGTGAAGGCTCATTGGGAATTTTCCTCTCTAGTTTTCATAATAAAGTTAATTTGACACTCTTATAGTTTAATTTAATATCCAATTAATTGTGTCAAATCATTGATCGTCATTGATTTTTCAGCTTGAAAAAGCTTCTTTGATGGAATCTACAAAGCTCTTAAGATTGTTAGGAGATACTCTGGATTATTAGTTCATCGATTAACCGTTATTGAAAAAGTTAACACCCGATTCTTTGCCATTTCCGTTATTTTTGCATATTTGCTGGTTTGTTGTGTATAGGTACTTGCCTATATTCCAGAATTGACCCCACAATTGTCGACAATTATATATTTCCGTTCCCACACTGTGGTATGGTAGTTGGATTTACGACTACCCGGGAAATCAGTGCCTATCATCACTAGCAAAATTATGTGATAAAGTTTGTCAAAGACTGTGGCTGATCGATGGTTTCCTCCACCAATAAAACTGACCGCCATGATATATAACTGAAATACTGTTGAAAGTAAAATACTATAACCCTAGTCCTACACCATAGCCAAAAATTACCAACCGATTAATCGAATATTTTATCCATTTCAAAACATGTGTGGTCATTGTTGTTATATTTAAAAAAAAATTAAATAAATTGTGTTTGGAAGTAATAAGAAGAGTGGGAAGATACCTAAGGGGGAGGGGTGTGTGTGTGTGTGGGGGGNGGGGGGTAATCAGAGTCCGTAATTCGAAGGACAGGGAACACAATGATCAAAAGGAAAAAGGACAAACAACAATCTATAAAATATTGCACAAAAATTAAGATCGAGTAACACGAACTTAAAACCGGGGATGAACTCAGGTGATTCGGAAGTGTAAGCCGTTCTTGCTCCACTAGTGGCACCCGTCGTGTTACTCTTGTAAATGCATTTGAGCACATTTTCAGACGAGATATCACTATAAGGGAACAAACATCTAATTTATTGAGGCGGTGTTGTTTTTATATTTTTCTGGAAAAAGTCATTCTTTCCCAAAGCCAAATCTTCTCAAAAGAAATATATTGACATGAAAGATGAAAAAAAAAAAAAACCAGATCCTGTAATTTTTTTTAAAGAAAAAAAGATTAATTTGAAGAAATTCTTTTTTCATGTTCAAAAAAGAAATAATCTGAATTTCGCTCATGTGAAATTTTTTTTTCTGGATTGGAGGAAAAACCATACCCCATTCCCAGAAAAGTTTATGGTCGATCGCTGACATATTAATAACAAGGTGTAATTGACTAATACATGAAATGATTTTTTTTAAATATTTTTCATGCTTTGCTTTTTATTTTTGTAACATAGCAACGTTCCTCTGTGTACTACAGCATAGATGTTGGTCAGTTAGTCCATCGTCTACAGGTAGAACGAGACATGAGTGTACTCTATCTTAGTGCTCTAGGACCGGAGACGAGGACATTTCTTTTGTCAGAATATATCAATACTGACAGAACCATAGATCGTTTATCCTATTGGCCTGGTGATCTTGATAAAGCCAACGGTGCTATGTTTTTGTCCAAATCCAATTTTCAAGGTTATCTCGCAGGGCATCGACAGATCTTAAGTCCAGATAGATTTTCTATTCAAGATGAAATTGATTTCTACTCTCGGATTATTGATACGACGATATATTGGCTCTACAATACCATCACCGAATCTAAGTTTTCTCTCGTATGGAAAATTCTTGTTGCCTATCAGAAGCTAGCTAGCGCTAAAGAAAATGTGGGTGTAGAAAGGGCTCTTGGTACTATGTTTTATTCTCAAGGAGGATTTGAATCACATTCATATTTCGAAATGTACAACAAGAAGTTGCATAGTTTCCGTGCTCATATGAAAACCGCTGGTATGTATTCCGAGTTTGTCGGGCAGATATACAATGTGGGTCTACAAAACACTGGTACCAATATCACATTTATCATAGAGAATTTTAGAAGAGAAATACAGACGTCGGACGAAAATACTACAATTGTTGACTTGCGGAAATCCAGATATTGGTTTGATAATATGACCATATATCTCGATACTCTACTGGACATTCAAACTCAAATGGCGCAAAAGGTTATCAGTATTTTAGACTTGGCTATTGAAGATTTAACAACCGATTTGGCAGTCAATGCTGTGCTGCTAGTCGTAGTTATTTTAATGTGTCCGTTGGTTATCATGGCAACAGAAAGTCTGACAAGCAGTATCCAAATCTATGCTCTCACCTTGGTCGATAAAACAAAAGAGCTTACGAATGAGAAAGCCCGAACTGACGGTTTACTGTACCAAATGGTGCCAAAGCAAGTAGCAAATCGTCTTAAACGTCAGAAGAAGGTTGAGGCCGAGTATTTCAAGGCTGTTACTATATGTTTTTCTGATGTTCATGGATTTGACAGGATTACAGTAGAACTTACTCCCATTGAGATCGTTAATCTACTCAACTCCTTACACAGTACAGTGGATGACATCCTAGATGATTTTGATGCATACAAAGTAGAGACTATAAACGACTGTTACATGGTGGGGTCGGGTAAGGATATCGTAATAATAGTTCGTTGGTGTTATTATTTGTTTGCTTTCCATGAGTGAAGAGGATCGTGGGTTAGGAGAACACGGGCCGTGTGATACGGGTCAAATTAGCGTTTGACGCGTCTCAATATAGGCACATTGTATAAAGGAGCAAAGACAACAACCGTTTGTATCGGAGTCAGTATAATGTGTCAGAGTGTAATTGCTGGTTTGCTTTCAATGAGTGAAGAAGATCGTGGGTTAGAACACGAGTCGGGTAATATGGGTAAAATTTGCGTTTGATACGTGTCAATTACGCACATGTATTGTATTAAGGGGCGAGCGCAACGACCTGTTGTATCGGAGTCAGTATAATGTGTGGACGCGTATGTCAGTGAGCGCAATTAACATATAACGCAGTGGGTTGGTTTAGTACAAACTAGCAATCTTCACCAACTCATATACAGTGGCTATCACCACTAACGCAGTGAGTTCCAATCCCGCTCAGGTGAGGTATACTCGATACAACATTATGTCATAAAGTTTGTCAGAGACTTGTAGCAGGTCTGTGGTTTTCTCCGGGTTCTCCGGTTTCTCAGTTCTACCAATAAAACTGACCGCCATTATGACTGAAATAGTGTTCAAAGTGGCGTTAAACACCATAACTATAACCCTAACAAACTCATATAAAATAACTTGTTCGTCCGGTTAAATCTTACCTAGTGTTAAACATCATTTACGCACTCATTCGATACGTTCAAATCTGTAAAGGATTACGATATATATGTGATAAAGAGGATAATAGATTTGACTGTAATGCTGTAAAGTCAGGACTGTATTTTATTTTGTCAGACATATGTGTAATAAGATCCCGTTCACGGTCTTACTAAAAACTGAAAATGAAAGGCGTTTCATTAAATGTTGACATTAGAACGATAGAACGGTACACATATTCTATACCTGTATGTTGTTTATCACAACAGAAGTATTTTTAATGTGTTTTTGTGAAAACAGCATGACCCAGAGGAGTATATTAACATACAATGTACTATTAGAAATATAACTTTTCATTTGCTCTGACTCCTAATAAATACTCGATCCAACTTTCAAAATTCCCTTTCTTTTTTGGCCTTTTTTTATTCAATTTTAACAGTACTCAATGAGACATTTCAAACTGAAATTTAAACTGCTTATGCATAATGTTGACTGATCTGTTTATGCATAATGTTGATTAAACTGTTTATGCATAATGTCGATTTAAATTGTTTATGCATAATGTTAATTAAACTGTTTATGCATAACGCTGATTAAACTGTTTATGCATAGTGTTGATTAAACTGTTTATGCATAACGCTTATTAAACTGTTTATGCATAGTGTTGATCAAACTGCTTATGTATAATGTAGATTTAAATTGCTTATGCATAATGTTAGTTAAACTGTTTATGCATAATGTTGATAACATTGTTTATGTATAATGTTGTTTAAACTGTTTATTTGCATAATGTCGATTTAAGCTGCTTATGCATAATGTTAATTAAACTGTTTATGCATATTGTTGAGTAAACTGTTTATGTATAATGTTGATTAAACTGTTTAGGCATAATGTTGATTAAAATGTTTATGCATAATGTTGATTGAACTGTTTATGTATAGTGCTGATAAAATTGTTTATGCATAATGTTGAATAAACTGTTTATGCATAATATTGAATAAACTGTTTATGCAAAATGTTGATTAAACTGTTTATGCATAATATTGAATAAACTGTTAATGCATAATGTTGAATAAAATGTATATTATGCATAATGTTGAATAACATGTTTATGCATAATGTTGATTGTAGGTTTACCTCAAAGGAATAAAGATCGTCACGCAATAGAAATAGCAAATTTTGCTTTGAAAATGTTGAACACTATATCGGAGATGAAGTTCTGTGGTGGGCATCGATCCATTGAGTTGAGGATTGGCATAAACTCAGGTATACATGATAAAATTTCAGCTTTTTGATATAACCAATGCGAGGATGTATTAGGCAGATAAAGCCATATTGATCGAGGACGTAGTCCGAGGTTCGATGTAATTTCTGTCTGATCAATACATGATATATATCAATGATAGTTAAGCTCATCCTCACTGTTTAATCTGTTGTCTTGCAAAGTGAGCAAAATGAGATTTAATTGATCAATAACATGTATAATATTCCTAATAACTCAATAAAGGAAAACTCCAGTCAGTTAAACAATTGTTATAATACAATACATTATAACTTTTTATTCCTCAATAGCTAATTAATTAAACAAAAACACCTTTATTGACATTACTATACCCGATTAGAAATATGAATATTTTGAATTTCCTGTCGTAGTGTAAGTTGCTATGACACCTCTTCATATGACGTCACAGTCGGTTTCATGTTAGTTGAATAATTAATGTATCTGATCCTTCCCGAACCCTTTTGGTTATGTTTTAATATCAGATCAACTGCAATACAATGTATATAATTTGTATATAGTCCTATTTTTTTCATAAGATATTCACATCCCATGCTACATTTTCATAAAACATAATTATGTTTATTTGTATTTGGGGGGGGGGAGGGGGGTATAATTCCATGTTTACAGGATTGGCCGCATGTTAAATAACTCAGTTTTAACTCGTGCTTTGTTTTTGTTTTTGTTTTTGTTTTTGTTTTCCCAATACGTCGTACTTTCCCGTGTTTTTCGTGGTCACTGGTCGATGTGTTGACAAGGGTAGGATCGGTAATTACAAAAAAAAAACATCTTCTAACACTTTCCCTTTTCGTTAGTGTAATAAAATGCTTGACATGAAGTCATATTGATTTTGTAAATATCCAAAGATAAATATCATATAATTACAGACTTTTGTGGAAGTGAATATGAGGTTTTATTGACCTGTAAAATAACATTGACCGAAGCCGAAGGCTGAGGTCAATATATTGGTTTTGCAGGTCAATAAAAACTCATATTCACTGATACAAAAGTATGTAATTGTTTTATTACATATACTATAAAGCTTATGACGTCACCCGGTGAATATCACTTTCAGCAGGTCAATACCATTATTTATTTACTTCTAAACTTTGCTGAGCTAAAGTACGGATATTTACAGTCATTATGTAATAACGACGTTATTTTACGATTTACATAACTTTCAAAATTGATAAAATTGCAACTGACGCTGATCTACGATACCGACTTTGTAACGTCACGGCTCTTTCGGAAGAGCTTTAATTACAGGTATAATCCGAGAATGCATTATGTCTTTTGTCTTCTCACATTGAAGGGTTCTAGAAAATGGCAATCCCCATGATTTCACTGGGGTAAAGCTGGTGACCGTAACTGCAATTACGGTCATCCCAAGATGGCGGACATGGAATCGGACAAGAATCTATTTTGTCGATTAAATTGTTTCTGTTATGTATTTTAAATGGCACATGCATTGATACGACAGTAATATATGAACTTATCACAAGGAAATCACAAATTACGACTGAAAAATGTATATGAAAGAGAAAATCCGATTAAAAAAAATCGCTAAGATGACTGTAACTGAAAACTGAGATGACCGTAATTGCAGTTTTCAGTTACGGTCATCTTAGCGATTATTTAAAATCGGATTTTCTCTTTCATATACATTTTTCAGTCGTAATTTGTGATTTCCTTGTGAAACGTTCATAGATTACTATCGTACTAATGCGTGTGTCATTTAAAATACATTATAGAAACAATTTAATAGACAAAAAAGATTCTTAGTTAATTTCATGTCCGACATCTTGGGATGACCGTAATTTACAGTTACGGTCATCAGCTTTACCCCAGTGATGATTTGGTGCTACATGTGACTTCAGTCGCCAAATTCTACCTTACAGCATACTATTTTTAACTTTCATTATCATAACATGTATTTTATTTACTGCCATTTAAATGTTCATGCTAACCAAAAGAATATTTTAGGATATATTCATATGAATAATAAATGTCCAAAAAATGCGAGAAAAAAATATGAAGAAAATACAGTATTCTTCTAGTACTATCTGAACTAGGTGAATATGGTGGATACATCTCTAGATCCTTTTAATTTCTAGGTTAGAAACATGCTGAATCCATGTTATAAGATGTCAAGGTTTAATTTATGTGTTTATCCTTATTTAACTATTTCTTGTATATGCACGGATAAATTATATTCATAGGTCCATGTATGGCAGGAATTGTTGGGTCCATGATGCCACGATATTGTTTATTTGGTGATACAGTGAACACAGCTTCCAGAATGAAGGCCTACAGTAGCCGTGAGTTAAATACCTTATTACCATGGTTACTGCACTTAAAACCGCACCAGGGGGGAAAGGGTGAGCGTGCTCTCCTCGAGTACGGCAGATCGTAGGTTTGAGTCCCGATTGGGTTAATCCAAAGACTATAAAATTGGTATGTGTTGCATGTCCGCAAAGCATGCAGCATTAAGGAGAAAGAGCAAATACATGTTGGCTCGGAATCAGGATATTGTGTCCGTGTGGGAGCGACATGTCTTTCCGTGGACTGTTGTTTCAGTGGGCTAGCACAATAAAAATCCTACCAAGCGTGTTGGTCTAGTACAAAACGGGTCTCGTCATCATCTCATTGACAATTAACTTGTTCTCGCCATAATATAGCTGAAAAATTGCTGAGTTGGCGCTAAGCAACAACCAACCACTCACTTACCTGACTTAATATGCTGTAGCTAAATTTCGGATTTCAATCATAGCCTTTATGTTATTGTAGAATGAAAATACACGTATAGTGTTCATTATTACTGCATTCAATAGGTCTCCGGAAACGTGTCTTGCGCATGCCCTAAAATAGATATCTTCGTTTTTATTTCATTTGTTGGATGAATTTCAGCTTTAAACTAAACCATTGGAGAAAAGTGTGTCATGTGATAGTTGCCAAAATATGTCTATCAGAAAAAGTTTGAAGATAACTAAGTGGTATTCAAAAGTCGTAAATAGAAGGAGGACACACTATATACAATGGCCAAACGAAAAGGGAGAAAAAGATAAATATTTATCAACAATACACTACGCAGAAAGCTATATTGGTCAACACGAATCCGACAAAAATCTGGTCGAAATCAAGTGTTCCGCAAAGATAAGGAGTTCTTACTTCACTAGCGTCACCTGACGTGTTACTATGGTTACAAATGTGGTGATAAGCCATGAAGGATGAAAAGAATATATGATTGTGACTATGACAAGATAGCATATAGCCACACTAAGTAATACACAATCAAACAATGAACATACTCCACTGTTATAAACAGTGTATTAGATGTCAGTAAAAATTTACAATTAACGAGAGAACAATAAGGATGATGCATGATAATTGTTAATATAATAACCAAAATATAATGTATATTTTATTTTTAAATGGCGGGTTGTGAAGAAGAACACAATACCGGTGTCATACAGTAAGCCTTCCCCCATAGTAGATTAACCCCCCGGAATATTTATTATATAGTAAACCTTCCCCCGTACATTTTTTTTTACCTTTTAATCATAACCGGATATAATTAATGGTATATAACAATTAAAATTAACACGATAAGGTGCTAAATTCCGAATCAATAGTAATTATCCTGATTAAGGGGGAACATTTACTATATAGCAAAATATCCAGGGGGATGATTGCCTATGGATGGGGGAATGTTTGCTATATAGTAAATTTTCCCCGGGGAATATTTACTATATAGTAAAATATCCGGGGGGAGGTTTATTATATAGCAAATATTCCGAGGGGAATGTTTACTATATAGTAAACATTCCGGGGGAAGGTTTGCTAGGCGGAAGGTTTACTATACGACACCGGTAGTCAAAACTGTCAAATATGTTAAAGCAAAACGTCTACATATCACATACAATTTCTCTTATGACTTGACCACATCGATGGTGTTACAGTTAGTGTGTTTGAATTTTTGACTGTGGTAGATCGCGGGTTTGAGTCCTGACTATAAATTTGGCATTTGTTGCAATCAGCATTAAGGAGAAAGAGTAAAGACTGGTTGGCTAGGAATCAGGATAATGAGTGGAGCGAAATTTCTTCAGGTGGAATGTTGTTTCAGTACGCAAACACTTTCAAAATCCAACTATAAGCGTGTCGGTCTAGTACATAGTGGATAGTATTATCATCTCATTGAATGTAGCTTGTTATTCCCATTGATATTGCTGACAAATTGCTGAGTTGGCGTTAAACATGAATCGCTTACTCACTCCCACGATAGTGTTGACAAATTGCTCCTTTCGTGTTAAACTACAATATCACTCAACTCAACTCTTGTGTTTTGACAGCTAACAAGATTCATGTCAGTACATCAACATATGTTTTACTTAGCAAACTGAACAAATTCCAAATGAAAAAGAGAGGCAGTGTTTGCATCAAGGTATGAATTTAATAATTATATTATAAATCATAGGTAACCTTACAAATGAAAATAAGTTATTTTGAATTCGTCTTTATTCGTAATATGCCAATTTTCGTGGTTTTCGGGTGTCATAGTAAACCACGAAATTTAGAATTTGTCACCTTACACTCGCAGTGATGTGGTAGTGTAAATGGCACGCACGATACCAATGGATACCACAATAATTACATCTATATTCATTTCAACCAGAAAAGTTCCTGTGATTGGTCAGAAGGTTGACACGTGACTTCGAAATTGAAACTTCATCAATCAATGAAACACACAACCATTCGATGATTCCAACTTCCGGTAACTATTTACAGCAGTGGAAAATGTGGAACATTAATTCAAATAATAATAATTTTGATTGTACTTGATAAGGCTAAAATGCAATAATAAATATTAAATGGATTTTGTGTAGTTTTATAGGATTGTAAAAGCGTTGACAGAAATACCTTTTTATGCGAAGCGCTATTGCGCACTTCATGCAAAATGTACTTCGGTCGACGCTTTTACATACCAATAAAACTATAAAAGATTGCATTCAATTCTTAAATGTAATATGTTCATGTTCAAAATTAAACATACAATATTTCTCATTTAGCTATATAGTTCTTTGGCCTTACATCTGTTTAAAATAGGGCCTTTTGATATTTTAGCTAGATTCTGACTATCCTCTTTGGGCCTTTTGATATTTTAGCCAGATTCTGACTATCCTCTTTGGGCCTTCTGATGTTTTAGCTAGATTATAACTATATTCTTTGGGCCTTCTGATGTTTTAGCTAGATTATGACTATCCTCTTTGGGCCTTCTGATGTTTTAGCTAGATTATGACTATCCTCTGTGGGCCTTCTGATGTTTTAGCTAGATTATGACTATCCTCTTTGGGCCTTCTGATATTTTAGCTAGATTCTTACTATCCTCTTTGGGCCTTCTGATGTTTTAGCTAGATTAT
>MJUT01036961.1:208908-221418 GCA_002080005.1 Gigantidas platifrons
TTTTTTTACAGTAAATGGTTTTCTATGTTTGATAATTTATTGTAATCCAGGCAGATTTTCATTGTTCTCTAATCAGACTTAGTGTGAACTTTATTGAGTCATTCTATTCATAATAAGAGAACAATGCAAATCCAGTCAATCATGACATTTTTATAAAACATAGAAAGCCATGTTTTATAGAAAATAATAGTAAAAAATCCAAGCTTCTGATTGGTCGAGGAGAGGTGTTTATGTTCTAAATATTGACAAAATTGTCAATTAACAAATGACCTTCTTCAGTGTCTTTCAAAATTAGACTGAGTTTGTAAAGATTAGATGGTATAATTACAACTCACTAAATAGTCAGGTGACAAAGTGTGACGTATTAAAAAGTAAGAACTCCCTCATTTCAATGTAAAGATAGGATGGTATAATTACCCCTCACTAAATAGTCAGGTGACAAAGTGTGACGTATTAAAAATCTTGAACTCCCTCATTTCAGTAATAGTTATACACTGAGGTATAGGTGTTTCTGGATTAGAAACCATGAGGGCCGGAGGCCCGAGGGGTTTCTAATCCAGAAACATCGTATACCGAAGTGTATAACTAACTTACTCCCCAGGTTATTCTAAATACACGAACTATTCATTACAGAGTGTCATAGAAAACAAAAACAATTAATACAGAAACATTTAATTCCATAAAACGATACATTTTATGTGGTTTCCTCATTGGGTACCCCTTCTTTAAAGATAGATTGAAGGTCTGAGTTGTATTTAAGGATTAAACAGATTGATTGGTTAATAATGAAAGATAATGCTGAATACTAGTTATTCAATATGTACCTGTATTCGTAAAACATGATCTTTAGGAATGATAGACGTGTTATATTGAACTGAACTTTTTGTAGAAAATGGATATTAACCAAAAAACCATATTGTCACACATATTACTCAGAACAGCCAAATAAAGTAAGTAAGAATATATATTGAATATTACAAAGTATTTTTCGACCCATAAACTTGTAAGTTTTTAAGTGCGCATTTAACATGTCAATGTTTTTTACCACGGAAAACAGACTTGGATTCAGCCAATTGAAAAAGGGGTTTCAGAATAAAAAAAATGTGATTACAGTCTAATTTTTCACAATTTTAATATAATTTTAACAATTTTTTCGAGAAAAATGGGGAGCCCCCCCTCTCCGAAATCCTCCCCACCGGATCCACCAATGGATAAACTTTTTAAAGAGTGCCGACATTTAATGTGTTTTCTTTTTACAATGTTTTCCCGGCCAAGTTTTTTTTTCAATTATTTATTATAATTTAGTTTTTCCTTTTTAACAATTGCTTGGATGTATTAGACTATAATTCATTAACAAGATTTTTTACTATGCTTCATTAATAAAATCTTCATGTTTTCTTTTTCAGTTTTTCAAGATCCAGTTTTCGTGTTATCTTCAGCTGAATGGTAATTAATTACTTCATTGTTGTAGGCACAATAGGCCGTGCTCATAGGGTGTGAAGACAAGGGTTTCCAGAAACCCCTGTTGTCACACCCTGTGACCACAGGCTATTGTTCTAATAACAATGAAGTAATTCATAGTATGCAGTTTCAGAGATAGAAAGTGTATGGTTTAACAATAGACCTGGGGTGTAACTGTAAAGATAGGATGGTATAACTACCACTCACTAAATAGTCAGGTGACAAAGTGTGACGTATTAAAAATCTTGAACTCCCTCATTTCACTGTAAAGATAGGATGGTATAATTGTCACCTGGTAAAGTGTGACGCATTTGAGAATGTTAATGATTATCATTAATAAAAGGTAGTGAGCACAAATCCTTAACTTAGTGACAGTAGTAAAACATATATATATATATATAATCCATTACTTTCGCATCTTATCCTTTTTGTTGATGTTAAATATAACACATACACAAAGTTTAACGCTTAAAATACGTCATTTTAACACATACATGTAAAACACAAGAAAATTGACCAAATCAATATGCAATGCATAACAGTTTAAAGGTGAAATATTATCAATTTATTAATTTTTCACTGCTTTTTACTAAAAGCAAACATACGTTGATGACACATAGCAAAGGATAGGTAGAATTGCTTCATTTATTGTGAACTAACTGATAATCTAGGTGTGTCTTCTGTATTGGTTGATAACACCATCTTTTGAACAATCCATTTACCTTTCAAATTATGTGTCACCATGGTTACAAAACAAAGGTGCGCATGATACAAAAGAATAAAAGATATAAATGATCGTAGATAGAAGTAGGACAGCCAATACAATGGTTAACCAAAGCAAAGCAAAAAACAAACAAACAAAACAAAAACGGACAGACGAAAAATAAACAAACAAACAAAAACACACAAAAGCAAAAACAACAAACAACAAACAGGCAAAAAGACAAAACAATGATCAACAAGTCAAAACACCGGATACAAGAATTGGACTATGTGAACCGGAAGTGCAAGCAGTTACTCCGGAAGTGTAAGCAATTCGTACACCACTAGTGAAACCATGATTTTACTGCTCCCAAAGCTTTAAATTATTTTGCTTTCTAACCTTTCTATTCTGAGCGTACCTAGTGAAGGTTACTTCGTTCTCACCTAATTTGGTATCTACGTTTTAAATTGGTATGAGGTACACTTCACACAGGTCTTACCACACATGGACCAGGAACATCTACGTTTTAAATTGGTATGAGGTACACTTCATACAGGTCTTACCACATATGGACCAGGAACATCTACGTTTTAAATTGGTATGAGGTACACTTCACACAGGTCTTACCACACATGGACCAGGAACATCTACGTTTTAAATTGGTATGAGGTACACTTCATACAGGTCTTACCACACATGGACCAGGAACTGCCTACTTTTCCAAAGGAACATGAGTTCACCCCGGTATAAGATGGGGTCCGTGTTGATTATCTGACTTTAGATTATTTAAGCTTTCCAACCATTCGATTTTGAGCGTACCTGATGAAGGTTATTCCAGGAACGCGTCGTGCGCGCTAAATTAGATATCTACGTTTTTATTAATTTTCAGCGTTTGTTCACTTTGTTCATGGTTGTCTTTGTCTCTTTATCTTTGGCCACGTGATCATCTTTCTATATTCATATACCTTTTATTTTGGTCTAGGTGGCATTTAACGTTAGACTTCGTAAACGACGGGTTTTTCAGCACATGACGTCCCTTTGTTCCATTGCTGTTTGCGGTAACATGTATTTGTTTCTCATGAATAATCAATATTGTATTCGAAAATAATTTAGCAAGTATTACACATCCGGGTAATTGGTTCTCGGTGATTTATTTTTTATGCATTAAAAATTTAAGCTTACTACATCACTACTCGATGCTGGCTCACACAACAGAGTCTTGTACCAACACACTTTGTATATAATACGGGTATACATATGTAGGGATTGTTTTGCCATTTTTATCACTTGTATAGTACTTGATGTTGTATTAGGGTACAATTATTTAGTGGCGAATACACTCCAACTGTAGATGATTAATATAGTATTAATAAATGGGTGTTTTCATAATGGACCGGTTATATGTCCAAGGTTAGTCATAATGGCCCAAGGAAGGTTGTGTTGGCCCGAGGCAACGCCGAGGGCCAATACAACTTTCCGAGGGCCATTATGACTTAACCGAGGACATATAACGGGTCCATTATGAAAAAAACCCATTTCTTAATACTTTTATTAACCAGTCAATTTCAATTTTAGGTAATATCCATTCTTTTTTAAGGCCATATATTGACCGAAATGGTAGACTATAATTGTTTTATCATTTTTCAATATTATCATTTAAATATTAAAATTTTGAAATTTTATGAAAATTGAAATTTTATGAAAACTGAACATTTTGATTTTTTTTTTAAATTGTGAAATTTTTAAATGTTTTGAAATTTTTGAAATATTTAAATTTTTTTGAAAATTTTGAACTTATTTAGGTAAATCTTCATTCTTTTTGAAGAAAGCCATAATGGACCGGTCCATTATGGCTTTTACCAGTCCATTATGGCTTTTGTCGGTCCATTATGGCTTTAAAAGCCATAATAGACCGGCAAAGCATTTTGGAGCAAAATAATGTTCTTGCTCTATAAATACAAACCAGTCTGTAGTATTCATGATAGAACCTACTGGTTAATAAAGACAATTAACAATACCTGTAAGGGTGGTCGAGTTAATTATTTTTAAGAATCTACAAGTTGGAGTGTATACTCTTACATAATACATTTCCATCTGCAAAAATGTTTTCATTTGATATATTTACACTTTTAATGTTTAGAAAACCAAATAAGACAACAATTAATAAAAATATAATGAAAAATTTGTATTGGCATATGTCCTTTCGATTCTCGTTTATATTTAGATAGTTCAAGATCTTTCAAGTATCCAAATGTTCACCTATGGTATGTCTGATTAAAAATAATTTAATTTGATTTGAATATTTCAATCTGATTGGCTAATCCGCTTGGAGAAAATTTTGGTTATACTCGATAACCTGGGTTGGTATTGTGACGTCACCAACGTGTTCATCCGCCAACGACAGATTCAAATAGTCACATGAAATAATCGTAATTAAAATCGAGGAATGATTATATTTTGTTGCAAAAATTAAATTATAAGGAATATTTGAAATTGTTGAACAGGTTATACTTGCATAACCTGAATTGGGTCAGTTTACGCTTTGCTTCGCGGTTTATTAAGTGTAAACTGACCCAAACCAGGCTATATCGTATAACCTGTTCAACAATTTCAAATATTCCTTAAATAATCCACTGTAAGAACAATAGTGTGACGTCAGAGAAATGTATTATCCATAGAAAAGCGTGGAAACAAATTAACAAAACCACCTTTATTTACGATTCGTATTTAATTTGTCCATAGTGTTAATGTGTATTGTTATTTTCTTGTTGGAATGGTCTTATTTGTTTGTTTGTTTGCTTGCTTGTTTGTTTGTCACAATTTTGTTGTATTCATGGAAATAAAGATCTGAAATAGAATTTGATCGATCGTTTTGGATAACAATTTACTTTTATATTAGCTAAATATAATGAAAAATAAATTATAATTATTTATAAACATAGAACAATATTCTACTTGTCAAACAACACCCGACCAATCCAACCACTAAACAACGTAAATACTACGTCATCGTCAATAAATATGTCTCTTACAATAATTCTAAAAGATTACTGAATAAAGTACATTAAAGAGTCAGGCTTAGGTTTATGGTGTTTAACGCCACATTCAACAATATTTCAGTTATATCGTGGCAGTCAGTTTTATTGGTGGAAGAAACCGGATGACCCGGAGAAAACCACCAACCTCCCGCAAGTTACTGCCAAACATTATAACATAATGTTGTATTTGGTACACCTCGCCTGAGCGGGATTCGAACTCAAAACATTTGTGGTGATGGACACTGATTGCAACTACCATACGACTACGAATACGACGGTCCCGTCCCAAAAATACATTAGAGAGATATTACATGTTCGAATGAAGTACACCATTAGAGATATACTTGGTTGGACCAATACTACTAGTACATCAACTGACAGATTTGTTCCTTTTCAGCTAAGTGCACACCATTAAGAGTTCTTCTTCCAAATACAGGGGCCCGGGTGGCTCAATGAGTTAGGTCGTTGGATCTAACAACTCGTACGAGCCTATCACCAATACGGCGTGGGTTCGCGCCCGGCTTTGTGAATTACAAAAAGGGTGCACTCGACTCGCAGCCGCAAGTGATAAAGTTTACCAGTTGCTTGCCGATGGTCGGTGGTTCTCTCCGGCTTCCTCCACCACTAAAATTGGTCGCCATGATATAGCTGAAATATTGTTGAAAGTGGCGTTAAAACACCAAAAATCAAAAATCAAATCGATCTTCCAAATACAGGACTAAACTATAAGGTTAGAGTATGTAACGTTCCAGAGCTGTGTTCGCTATGTACATGGACACATTAAAAGCATAATAAACAAAAACAAAAAAATAACCAAACAAAAATAACTAAAATGTATGTACAGTGGATTGCAGTATGTATTTAAAGGTGGGTTGGGAATCCTTTAAATGTTAATGTGGAGATATACCACTTTTGAAGGAGTCTAGGTTAGCTATTGACTGAGGTAAACTGTTCTAGACTGATATTGTATTAGGGAAGAAAGAAAATTTATAAAAAAATCTTTATTTGACTGAATTGGCTGAATTCAAGTATGTGCCCCCGCGAGTACGCCTGTCAGATTGGGATAGTATGGTTGTTGGTACCTCTGCAAAACCCTCGTTTATTCTATATAGCAGTATCAAACTTGCTTTAGTTCGTCTACAATCAAGACTGTCCAACTGGAAGGTGTCAATCATATTGGTGACTGCACTAGGTTATCTGTTACGGTAGTCATTAAAGCTGCTTACCTATGCTCAACCTGAGATATTTCCTGTTTTTTAGATGGATTCAAAACTGGTGAAGAGTATTCGACAACCGGACGAACGAGTGATGTGTACGTATGGTTTTTAACCTTGCGTGTAGTTTTTCATGTTTCTTCGTAGAAAGCTTAATGTTGTACATGTATTGTCCTTTGTAGTTATGTTATTAATATGTGGGCCCCAATCTAGATCATGGCTAATACTTACGCCTAAATATTTACTATTGTCAACTGGTTGTAATATGTGATTATGTAATTTATAATTAGATTTAAGGGGAATTTTCTTCTTCGTAACATGGATGACATAACATTTTTCTGGGTAGAACTTCATCTCCCAGGTCTTTTTCCAATTCTCTAGGTTTATCAAATCTTTTTGTAGCAATTCTGAATCAGATTGATTATTCACATTTCTGTACAACAAGCAATCATCTGCAAAGAGTCTAACATTGCAGTTTACATATCGGGCAAGTCGTTTATAAATAATAAGAATAAGGTTGGGCCTAAAACTGTCCCATGTTGGTCTCCAGAGTCAACTGGTAATTTCGAAGATGTTATACAATTTAAAAGAACTTCTTGTTGTCTTTTTCCTTAAAAGTATGTTATCCAATTTAAGTTTTTATCTCTAATATCTTAATAATTTAATTCATGAATCAATCTTTGATGGGGAACTTTATCAAAGGCTTTTGAAAAATATACTAGGATTATATCAATCTGATTACCATCTGCTAATGAATTTGAATTTTGGTGTTTAACGCCACTTTCAGCAATATTTCAGGTATACCATGGCGACCAGTTTTAGTGGTGGAGGAAGCCTGAGTACCCAGAGAGAACCATCGACCTTGGGCAAGCAACTGGTAAACTTTATCACTTGCGCCTGCGAGTCGAGTGCACCTTTTTTTTGCAATTTACAAAGCTGGGCGCGAACCCACGCCGTATTGGTGATAGGCTTGTATGAGCTGTTAGATCCAACGACCAGTTAATGACCAGTTGTGTCTCGCAGCATCTTTTGCTTCTAAAACCTTGTTGGCTTTCGTGTAATATTTTATTTGGAATAAGATGTTTTCTGATGTTACTACTTATAATGTTTTCTAATGATTTACAGCAGATAGCGGTTACAGACACATGTCTATTGATTTACAACACTGTGTATATCCCCTTTTTTAAAAATAGGTACAACATTAGCTTGTTTTCAATATACTGGGCTATTACCATTATCAATTGAAAGTTGGAAGAAAAATGATAAAAATGGTGATAATTCTTCTGATAAATTATTCTAAAAAGGAGCTGGTATATTAGCAAGGCCAGTAGCTTTATGAGGGTCAATACTTTTTAGTTATTTTATTACACCATTGGTGTTAATCTTTATTTCTGGCATGGTGGGGTGGGGACGTTGACCTTTATTTCTGGCATGGTGGGGTGGGGACTTTGACCTTTATTTCTGGCATGGTGGGGTGGGGACTTTGACCTTTATTTGGCATGGTAGTAGTATCTTCTGTTGTAAATGCACTTTTAAATTATTCATTTAAGATGTCAGCTTGGATATTTGTATCCATCTTTACCTCTAAGGGGTGATAATCCTGATGTTTCTGGGTTTTTTTGTTTTTTTTTTACATTTTAATATATTGTCAAAAAGATTTATGTTTTTCATCTAACTGAGGACTGATTATTTCTTACATATAATTACTTTGGGTTCATCTAACTGAGGACTGATTATTTCTTACGTATAATTACTTTGGGTTCATCTGATTTCTCTTTGTGCCGAAGCTTTAATTTGTTTATATTTATCTTTATGTTCTTGTTTACCTATCATTTTTGCTTCATTAAATGCCTTTTTTTTTTTTTTTACATAATTTATCTATTTTTATATTTTCCCAGGGATTAGTAAATTTTAATTTAGATTTTGTCATTTTACTGGGTATATTATTTTCTATAATTTTATTGATGCCATCTCTAAATTTAATCCACCATTGGTAGACTGTGCTTTTTGCATCAATTTTTGATAACAGCTCTCACACAAATTTACTAGTCAAATTCTTAAGATCATTCATGCTAGTTAATAGTTTTATTCCGGTTAACAACAAAGACCTGTCTATGGAGAACTAGACTAATGTGTGATGAAAATAAGAGTTTGAAGATACCAAAGGGGTATTCAGAATCCGTATATCGAAGGACAGACAACACAATGACAAAAGGACAAACAACGATCTATATTACACATAAAACTAAAGATCTAGTAACATGAACTCCATTAAAAACTGGGGGTGAAATCAGGTGCTCCGGAGGGAAGCAGTCCCTGCTCCACTAGTGACACCCGTCGTATTACTCTAGTTGAGTGACTAATTATAAAGAAAACGTTTAAACAGTGATGGCTATCAACAAAACGAACAATAATTTATCTTATCGCTATTTTGTTTACTTTCCCTTTGATGTTTAAAAACAATATGTTTCATATACACACCGTATTACGGACTCGAATCATTTTTGTTGAAACCAACCGGATACGATAAAAACCCGTCCGGGTCAAAAGCCACTTGCAAGTTAAGAAGCGATTTTTCGTTATAATATTACCCTTTTTGAATGAAACAAATGTTGTATTTGCAGATAAAAGGTAGTATTTCACGTATATTACAGAAATCGATCCCAGCTTTCACTTTACATTGTTTTAAAGTTCGTTATTTGACGAAGAAATGCCTTTGTGATTTTTCCCAGCAAAAGTTCTGTCTGAAGCTGTATTTTTATGGAACGAGGTTATGAATTAAAAGATCAAATATCTAACTATGATATTGATATGTGACATACTTATCGTGATATGTGAAATAATTTTCATTTGAAAACGCTTAATTTTGAGGTACCTGTCTCAGACGATGATACATCACAAACCGTCGATGGATACGATAAAGTACAGTCTTTTATCAACAGATGATACGATAAAAACCCATAATTCTAATGCTATTAGTAAGAGTATCTAAGGCTGAATTGTCATGTTATGTAACAATACGACGTTTTTCAATAAACAATGCCACACAAGCTTCAGAAAGTATTCCAAATAATTCCTGGGTTTTTGAACATAAAGTCTAAAGTAAAATTGTCAACAGAATATGTGGTCAAAAGTTTCCGGAAACATTTGTTGGCTCTGTGGAAAGAAAAGATGAATAACTGCTCTGATGGGAAACTTCAAACATATACAAAAGTGAAATCTAACATTAAACAAGCGTGACAATTTGAAGTGTTTGAATCTTAACAGTATTTTCCTTACCTCAAGGTTAAAACCCCGAGAGTTCCGAACTTCCGTTTTTTTTATAGGTGGCGCTGTTACTTTCACTTTGAATTTTTGTCATCCTGGACAATAATTCCGTTAACGATCGTTTTGGGTCTTTTTTTGTCAAAAAAGAGCACCAATCGTATCTTTTGCAGCATAACTGTTTAATAATAGCTTAAATAAATTATTTAAGGACAGTTAATTTTTTTCAACAATATCGTAGACAATATGCCTTTAATTAATAAACTACATACAGTATACAATTATCCAGAACCAAGAAGAGATAATACTAAAAACATAGCAATACAAAGTTTAACATGTAATATACAAACACATATAAAGATAACAACAAATCTAAGTGGTGAAAAAATTGTGTTCGATTTTGAATCTGATATTTTAACTTATCAGCATCTAACTGGCCTAATGATATTCACATGAATGAAATTCTGCTTGGTAGTATTATTTAATGAGGTATTACAATGTTTGTGTTCAGATTCCCTCTCTAGATCCCCATAAGACACCCTCACTGAGGTTTAGGTTTATGGTGTTTAACACCACTTTAAGCTATATTTAGGTTATATCGTGGCGGTCAGTTTTATTGGAGGAGGAAACCGGAGTACCTGGGGAAAACCATCGACATGTCGACATGTCGCAAGTAACTAACAAACTTTATCACATAATGTTGTATCGAGTACACCTCGCCTTGAACGAGTTTGATCAATTAAAGTTTCATACATGTCGAGGAACTGACCTTTTCAGAATTCGTGCGGACAACTCAAATATACTGCATACAATGTGTCTACTAAGTCAGGTTGAATAACGTGCATGCCATTGTGTTTTCTTCAGTTTCCAAGAAATGTGGGTTTGATATCAATTAAAGTTTCATAAAATTTGAGGAACTGACTTTTTCAGAATTTTTGCGGATAACTCAAACATACTGCAGACTATATGTCTACTAAGTCAGTTTGATTAACGTGCATGCACAGGACATTGTGTTTACTTCAGTTTCCATATTTAACCTTGATGTCGGGTATACGAAATAAGGATCAGGTTCCCCAACACCAGTTACTACCGTGCTATTTGTCCACTGTAACCTGGTGACCTCATGTTTCCTAAATCTATGCACAATGTCATATTCGATATCATGTGATATACCATGGATGTTTATCATATCATATTCGACTGCGTCTTGGAAGTTAAAAAACTAAACATCCAAGGCATAACACACCATTTCCTGAAACCTTTATAATATATTAACTGGTTGTGTTAAAAAAAAAAAAAAAAAAGTAGATATCAAATTTAGTGCGCACGACGCGTTTCTAGAATCACCTTCATCAGGTACGCTGAAAATTGAAAGATTGGAAAGCTAAATAATTTTGAAAGTGCTTGGGAGCAATAAAACCAAGGTGACTAAACATGATGGACATGATCGGCTAAGGTCAGCTATTCCTGAAGGAGTAGAACTTTAGTTTTATCAATGTACATTACATTATTTGGTGTGTGTCATTGACAGCATGCTCACCTTTGGGGTGAACGCCATATTACATTTGAATTGATTGCTTTTTGGTGTTTTAACGCCACTTTCAGCAATATTTCAGCAATATCATGGCGACCAGTTTTAGTGGTGGAAGAAGCCGGAGTACCTGGAGAGAACCACCGATCATGGGCAAGCAACTGGTAAACTTTA
This sequence comes from Gigantidas platifrons, assembly GCA_002080005.1. Classification (NCBI taxonomy): domain Eukaryota; kingdom Metazoa; phylum Mollusca; class Bivalvia; order Mytilida; family Modiolidae; genus Gigantidas; species Gigantidas platifrons. The sequence goes on from MJUT01036961.1 coordinate 220,294, forward strand.
TCACTTGCGGCTGCGAATCGAGTGCACCCTTTTTTGTAATTTACAAAGCCGAGCGCGAAACCTCGCCATATTAGTGATAGTCTTGTATGAGTTGTTAAGTAATCCAACTACCTAACTCATTGAGCCACCCGGGCCCGCCATATTACAGCCGCAATATAAAATGGACAATATAATACATGTAATATATTTATATTTCTTATCAGAGTCTGACATTGTTATTTTGATTTCTGGTTATATTTCAAATTCAAGATTATTGACTACTTTTAGAACCAGGTTTTATCGTTTTCTTGACCGTGTCTCCATAATCTATTCCTGTGTCCTGTTTTGGCATTAAGACTTCAGGGAAACCATCTTCGTCATTTCCATGAGCTGCTTCGAGCCTAGAACTTGAACCTACCAACCAGTAAGATCCCTACAAAATATGTTTGTCAATTAGGTACAGAAAACAAACATAAGAACAAAAATTATTAGTGAGTTTGTGAGTGGTTGTTATTTAACGCCAACTCAGCAATTTTGCAGCTATATCATGACGAGAACAAGTTAATTTTCAATGAGATGATGATGATGGTGTCCGCTTTGTACTAGACCAACACGCTTTGTACTAGACCAACACGCTTTGTACTAGACCAACACGCTTTGTACTAGACCAACACGCTTTGTACTAGATCAACACGCTTTGTACTAGACCAACACGCTTTGCACTAGACCAACATGCTTTGTACTAGATCAACACGCTTTGTACTAGACCAAAACGCTTTGCACTAGACCAACATGGTTTGTACTAGATCAACACGCTTTGTACTAGACCAACACGCTTTGTACTAGACCAACACGCTTTGTACTAGATCAACATGCTTTGCACTAGACCAACATGCTTTGTACTAGATCAACACGCTTTGTACTAGACCAACACGCTTTGTACTAGACCAATACGCTTTGCACTAGACCAACATGCTTTGTACTAGATCAACGCGCTTTGTACTAGACCAACACGCTTTGTACTAGACCAACACGCTTTGTACTAGACCAACACGCTTTGTACTAGGCCAACACGCTTTGTACTAGACCAATACGCTTTGTACTAGACCAATACGCTTTGTACTAGACCAACACGCTTTGTACTAG
>MJUT01036961.1:222767-236314 GCA_002080005.1 Gigantidas platifrons
ACAACAGTCCACAGATAGACATGTCTTCCCACTCAGACTGAAACAACAGTCCACAGATAGACATGTCTTCCCACTCAGACTGAAACAACAGTCCACAGATAGACATGTCTTCCCACTCAGACTGAAACAACAGTCCACAGATAGACATGTCTTTCCACTCAGACTGAAACAACAGTCCACAGATAGACATGTCTTCCCACTCAGACTGAAACAACAGTCCACAGATAGACATGTCTTCCCACTCAGACTGAAACAAGTCCACAGATAGACATGTCTTCCCACTCATACTGAAACAACAGTCCACAGATAGACATGTCTTCCCACTCAGACTGAAACAACAGTCCACAGATAGACATGTCTTCCCACTCAGACTGAAACAACAGTCCACAGATAGACATGTCTTCCCATTCAGACTGAAACAACAGTCCACAGATAGACATGTCTTCCCACTCAGACTGAAACAACAGTCCACAGATAGACATGTCTTCCCACTCAGACTGAAACAACAGTCCACAGATAGATATGTCTTCCCACTCAGACTGAAACAACAGTCCACAGATAGACATGTCGCACAATGCGGAGACATTATCCTGATCCCGAGCCAACCAGTCCTTGCTCTTTCTCATAACTACCAATTTTTTAGTCTTTGGTTTGACCCAATCCGGGTTCAAACCCATGATCTACTGCACCGAGGCGAGTATGCTAACCATTACACCATTAATGCGCTTAATTAGGTAAAGAAAACAAGCATCAAACAAAAATTATTAGGGTTTTTTTTACATAGCAAAGACCTGGATACAAAGGTAAAATAATCCCAATTATTAAATGAATTCCGTTTAAGAAGAATCTCCCAGAGCCCTTCCAAACTAGTTCAGTCCTATTTAAACCGAATTCGATGGTGTAATTGTAAGCGTGCACGCCTCGGGTCCGGTAAATCGTGGGTTATAGAGACCCCGGTTTGGTCAAACCAAAAATGATCAAATTGGTATTTGTTACTGTTCCGCTAAGCACGCAGAATTAAGGAGTAAGATCAAACACAGGTTGGCTCACAATCAGAATCATGTGTCCGAATGGAGCTACATGTCTGTCCACTGACTATTGTTTTAGTGATCTTGCACTACAAAAATCGAACTCGAGCGTGTTGATTAAATACAAAGCGGAAATCATCATCATCTCACAAAAATATAAGTTCTCACCATGATATAACTGACAAATTGCTAATTGGGTGTTAAAAACATAATCTCTCACCAACTCTATAAATCGTATTTAAATATGTTAAAAATGCTGTTATAGTGACAACTGGAATCTTTTAACCGTAATGGAAGCGGGAGGTTTGGCGCCGTAATATCTGATTCAACCCACCATTTCTTTGGAAATGCCTGTACCAAGTCAGGGCCATTTCGGTTTTCCCAGTTTTCCGGTTGTTGACTGATTTTGTCGGTTTGTTGACTTATGAATTTTGCATTTCCCTTTGGAAGATTGCTCGGTGTTCGGTAATTTTGTTATTACCCTTATGATTTAAACTTGACGGAATGTAATATAAATTCAATCAATACAATATAAAATCATTTTCACGTGTAACATCATTTTAATTATCACTAGTGAAAACGGTCTTGGTGATATTGATTTTCAGCAGGTGTCTTCGATCCTCATAAAACAGGGGGAAATCACCTTTTACTAGTTTTCCAAATACAAAAACTATGGTCAAATAAAATATGAAATATCAAGTAATGATATAAAATGAAGATATTTGCGGTGGTTATGGTGTTGAACGTCACTTTCAACAATGCTTCAGTTATATCGTGGCAGTCCATTTTATCATAGTGGTGGAGGTAACAGGAGTACCTGGAGAAAACCACCGACCGACCTGTCGCAAGTCACTGACAAACTTTATTACATATCAAAATCCACCTGCTATGTAAATCTATTGTCAAAACTCTCCATTATTTTTAAGGAATGGAGAGTTACTGTTCTCTTTGTACTTTAGATACTATACACAGAGGTTTTTTTTTGTTACAATATTAATTATTAATAAAATTAATAAATTTAATAAAGTACAATGGGTGGATTTTAAGTTGGAGAATGTCCTCGTATCTCTCCATTCTTTAAAAACAATTGACCATTATTTTTAAGGAATGGAGAGTTACTCGGACATTCTCCTATACATAATGTATCGAGGACACCTCGACATGAGCAGGCTTCGAACTCACAACGTTAGTGGTGATAGGCACTGATTGCACAGGTAGTTGAAAACCTACGATAAAATATTTGTTAAGAAATTAAAATAATTATATAGTGTGCTAACTTCCTAAAAGAAATGGTCTTTAAAAATCCATAATTTTGCTATAATCTTTTCTCAGATTTGAAGTGAAGTATTTCGAATTGACCAGAAAATTTGTCTTTATATAGCAAGGTATAATGGCCGGTTCTACCACACCGTCCATCGTTCATCTACTTTACCTCAATCGAATAGTCCACTCTTTTGACCATCTTATAAACTTGATCGGTAGATTTACTGAGTAATATTTGAGTCGAGCTGCTGATTTGTATCATATTTTCTAAAATATAATTCAAGATATCATGAGAATTTCTTATATAATAGGATTTTAAATCCTCTATCTAAATCCTTTATCCATGTGAACAATTTTGGTACGTTGTCATATAGTGTTAATTTGCGGTATTTGATATTATTGGTACATTTTCAAAATCATAATGTATCTCCCCCTGTTCGAATCAGACCATCGAAAGCATTCTCTATCCAGAGTTGTCGTTCCTGCTACGCTACACAACAGTATAGCGTAGCAGGAACGACAACTCTGGATAGAGAATGCATCGAAAGAAGCAGACGTTTTTTGGAAAGAGGATAGCAACCAGAAAAAAAATGTATTCCTTTTTTATGAGAAGCTTGGAGAACAACAATCAAAGTGTTTATTTTTTTGGAAATCCACTATGATTCACTGAAATTAATTTGTGCTTATTACAAGCAAATACCATATGAATCGAACTTAACTTTCATCTCATTGAAATTTACTTGTTCTCCCCATAATATAGCTGAAAAATTGCTGAGTTGGGGTTAAGCAACAATCACTCACTCGAACTTAACTTTGCGATTAATCTACTATCTGGTTGATATTGAGTGGTATGTTGAATTATCTAACCTTTCACCCATATAAACATGTATCGTCGTTGCGGTTCCAAAATGTCGTAAGCCAGTTTTGGTAAGTTTTCAGTAAAAGCAAAACACATTTTTATTCATAAAGATTATTATTATAACAAGCCAAAAATGTATTTACAAAACCTCGTATGTTGCATGATGTTTTTCGAAAAGGATGGTGGATTTTCAAAATAAAGGTAAGACTCATTTGTAAATGTTTCCTTAAAATAAATCAAACAAATGAGTCTTACCCTTATTTTGAAAGTCCACCATCCTTTTTGCAAAACATCATGCAACATACGAGGTTTTGGAAATAAATTTTTAAGCCAATGATAAAACGTGTTTTTGTCACATGGTCAAATTCACAACTTCTGATTGGCGTAGACATACGAATTTTTTAGGGTAGATGCATGCCAACTAGTTAATTTTAAAATGGAAATAAAACGATTTCGCCAAATTTTGACTTGCGACATTTTGGAACCGCAACGCCGATATATTTTTCCAGTGACATGTTGACTGGTAAGCTATACCGCATCGGTGTTGTAATGGCTAGGTGTGCTCGCCTCGAGTGCGGTAGATCGTGGATTCGAGCCCCGGTCGGGTCAAGCCAAATACTATTAAATTGGTGTTTGTTGTTTCTCCGCTAAGCAAGCAGGATTAAGGAGAAAGAGAAAGACTGATTAGTTCGGAATCAGAATAATGTGTCGGAGTGGGGTTACATACCTATCTTCATCACCTCATTGAAAATTAACTTGTTCTCGCCATGGTATAGCAGAAAAATTGACGAATTGGCGTTAAATAACAACCAATCGCTCACTCACTCATTGGTAAGCTTAACTGTCATCGATGTTTAATAGAGCGAAGCGAATCTTTATAACAATAATGCTTGATTTCGAGAATTCGACGCAATCAGTTTTAACAAATTTCCCATGAAGACCTCATATACAGAATAATATGTCAATCATTATAACGTTAACACTGTATTAAGAGATCACCATTGAGACTATGAAGAAGTGGCCGTATAAGGCAGGAGACTCCTTAAAAGAGGTTAAATTCATAGGAAATTTTCTATGAGAGGACAAGAAAAGGTGACCTTTAAATACAGGTGACTGCTTAATAGAGGTGACTGTATTGGAATGTTTGACTGTACTGATAATTACAATGTTGAGTCGTTAGATAGAACAGACATGTAGGTAATTAGCATAAGTATGTATATCACTTACTGTTGCTTGTAAGCTTCATTCGTAATGCCTGCTCCAAAGATTCTCCAAACAGACAATATCTTGGTACTGTAAAACCCAGAATACCAGCCATGCATGGACCTTAGTGTAGAAAAAAAGACTTATAAATTATAACTCATTTCAATTAATGAATGTCAATTTATAAGTTACATTTTCTTGTTCAACAATTTACCATCCACATCCGAATTCACCCCAGGGGGCACAGTGAAAGCGATAAAACCCTGTAAAATAATGCTACACAGTGACTCAAAAAAAGTCGACAGTTTTCCCCAGGCACAGCGAGTAATTTTGGAGGGTATATAATTTCGTGATTTTCCCGGAAAATTATCGAATGTCAATTATTATATCATATTCTTTTATCATCTACTGCTCCTTTTGAGGTACTAACGTTGTGAGTTGGATTCCCGCTCAGGCGAGGTGCTCTCGATACAACATTATGTGATGACGTTTGTCAGTGACTTCGACAGGTCGGGGGTTTTCTACTGGTACTCCTGTTTTTCCCACCAATAAAACTTACCACCACAATATAACTGAAATGTTGTTGAAAGTTGCGTTATATACCATAAGAGAATAAAATTTAAAATTTTAACCACAAGCCGTCAGGCGAGTGGTTAAAATTTTTAATTTAACTCTTGACAGTGGAGAAATATCGTAACCCACATTGACAACTGAAGGAGAATTTGTTTCTCCCATTATTTAACACGAACTTTATTTCAAAATTTGAAATTAATGCGCTTGAAATTAATGCGGGGAAAGGCACGAGACATTTTAATCCTCTAGAGGATTACAGATTTTTCCACCACTGGTTCAGCGGGGTTAAAACGCCGTAATAATGGGAGAAAGCAAGTTAACCAACGACCTTGTAAAGAGATCAATCAATTTAAACAACCACTTTATAGAGAGATAAAGCAATTTAACCAATGACATTGTAGAGAGATAATGCACGTTACCTGATGACTTTGTAGAGAAATAAAGCAATTTAACAGATGACTTGGTAGAGAGATAAAGCAATTTCACCAATGACTTTATAGAGAGATAAAGCAATTTCACCAATGACTTTGTAGAGATATAAAGCAATTTAACCAATGACATTGAAGAGAGATCATGCAAGTTACCCGATGACTTTGTAGAGAAATAAAGCAATTTAACCGATGACTTTGTAGAGAGATAAAGCAATTTCATCAATGACTTTGTAGAGATATAAAGCAATTTCAGCAATGACTTTGTAGAGAGATAAAGCAAGTTAACCAACGACTTTGTAGAGAGATAAAGGAATTTAGCCAATGACATTGTAGAGAGATGAAGCAATATAACCAATGACTTTGTAGAGAGGTAAAGCGATTTAACAGATGACTTGGTAGAAAGATAAAGCAATTTCACCAATGACTTTGAAGAGATATAAAGCAATTTCAACAATGACTTTGTAGAGAGATGAAGCAATTTAACCGATGACTTTGTAGAGATATAAAGCAATTTCAGCAATGACTTTGTAGAGAGATAAAGCAATTTCACCAATGACTTTGTAGTGATATAAAGCAATTTCACCAATGACTTTGCAGAGAGATAAAGCTTGAGTTAACCAACGACCTTGTAGAGAGATAAAGCAAGTTAAGCAACTACTTTGTAGAGAGATGAAGCAATTTAGCCAATGACATTGTAGAGAGATGAAACAATATAACCAATGACTTTGTAGAGAGGTAAAGCGATTTAACAGATGACTTGGTAGAGAGATAAAGCAATTTCACCAATGACTTTGTAGAGATATAAAGCAATTTCAACAATGACTTTGCAGAGAGATAAAGCAAGTTAACCAACGACCTTGTAGAGAGATAAAGCAAGTTAAACAACCACTTTGTAGAGAGATAAAGGAATTTAGCCAATGACATTATAGAGAGATGAAGCACTATAACCAATGACTTTGTAGAGAGGTAAAGCGATTTAACAGATGACTTGGTAGAGATAAAGCAATTTCACCAATGACTTTATAGAGAGATAAAGCAATTTCAACAATGACTTTGTAGAGAGATAAAGCAGTTTAACTAATGACATTGTATAGAGATGAAACAATTTAAGAGGAGTTTGAAAATACCAAAGGGGAAATCAGAATCCGTATATCCAAGAAGAACAGACAACGTAATGACCAAAATAAAAAGTACAAAAGGACAAACAACGATCTACTAAGACTTTTTAGAGATATAATACACAATTAATGACTTTTAATGAGGTGGATACTAGGATTTATTAACCCAAGAATATTATATTTCCTGAGGCCAGAGGCCGAGGTAAATATAATATTCTTGGATTAATTAATCCTGGTATCCATTGAATTGAACGTCTTTAATTGCTTTATTATATGACACATTTTATATGTTGCTTTCACCCTTAAAATAAGCTTTTATCACGACGTTTTCTTTAGTTTAGCTTGGTGCAACATGTTAAAATGTTTTATTACATAATCATATAGAAAGATTTGTTCGCCAGGCAGACGAGGAAGTAAACCGCTTGTCAAATTTGAACAAGACCAAATAATTATAGCACTGTGTATGATATTCGATGTAATAAAACAAGTGTCAAACTTGTAAGAGTGTGACATGACGGATTGTCTCCCTTCAAAAGTTTATTCCATAATCTTTCTCTGGGAAACAATCCGTAAGACATTAATTGAACACTCCCAGCTTTTAACATTGAATATTAAATTATATGACCCTAAAGGTCGTGGAACCGGGTTTTGCCCTTTCAAGCGAGAAGTACCTAGCAATAATATGTTTGCAGAATATCATGATAAAACGTTTGCAATAGAGACGTGTGGCCGATCATCCATTTTGACCTACACCACTTTGTTATATAAATAAATCAGAAACCGTAAAACACAGACCAAATGGGAAATAACGAATAATGTTTGGATGTGACGACGCAAATTTCTTCTTCTGAGAGAAAATATATAATGGATCCTAAAGAGTCATGACCCACACAGAACGTTTAAAGAATCCTCTATTGGTAAAAACAGAAAAACAATCTTTAAGTTTTACAGACCTAGGGTGTTCATCTATTATCATCCGTATACAGTACCTAAAATGGTGAAAGGTCATGAATGATTCCTAGACCTAGAATCTTGTTATCTTTAATAGTTGCCTCCCCGATCACAGAACACACTTTCTATCGAAATTACTCAGCAAGTGTTAATGGTACAGAGATATTTGAGGGTGGAAAATCTTGGAAAACTTACATCAAGAGTTAGTTATGTTTCGTTCGAAAGAAGAGTTTGAAGATACCAATGGAGTAATCAGAATTCGAATATCGAAGAAGAACAGACAACACAATGGCCAAAAGAAAAGGTACAAAAGGACAAACAACAATCTACAAAGCATACATATAAAACTAAAGATCGAGCAACACGAGCCTCACTAAAAACCGGGGGTGAATTCAGGTGCTCCGGAAGGGTAAGTAGTTTCTGCTCTACTAGTCAAACTCGTCGTGTTAATCTAAGAATTCAATAAATCTAATTAGGTCGATAACTACACCTTAAACTTGCCCAATTTCCATAATCATCAAAACTTGAGACAAGCGGTTTTCCCCTAATAATGAGTATACCGGTATGTTACTGAGAAAATAATCTAGATGTCAAAGGTCACAATGAAGAAAAAAGTACCTAACAATAACGTGTCCTTGGAATCAATGGTCTTGGGTCTATATTTTTCTGACCGAAAGTACATTTTGTGAAACAGAAAGTGACAAAAGTCCCTAGCAACCATTTATATAGGAATCAGAACACGAAATGGTACGTTTTCTGACTGAAAGTGTCATTTTTATGAAAACTGGAAAGTGGAAAAATTCCATAGTAACCATATATCTTTGAAATATTAGGAGACGAAGGACAATTCTACAGTACATTATTTTCTTACCGTAAGTGACATATTGTAAGATGAAAGCAAAGAAAGTGCTTCTCAACGATAGATTTTCAGGATTCAGGATATTATTAAATTCATTCAAAATTATGTCTTGGGAAAGACTTTTCATTTATTCTCTGACCTTTTAATTATCTATACATCTGCTTTTGTGTGAAAGTTGTCTCTGAGAATATTGATAAACTCATAAATAAACATCATGTAATTATCGAAGTGAAAAAGTCCAACATATTATATAAATGAGCTAAAATAGAACTTCATTGGCTCGAACTCGAAGGGACTGTAAAAATGTGTTCAGGTTGACGAGACTAAAAAACAGTTCGAGCGATCCATGGTATTCGATCTATCCGAGTTCGTGTTAGCGAAGTTCCACTGTAATTACATACCTGAATGTATTCCTATCCTCAGCGAAATTGACTTGGTGTTGTTGCAGAATTTCATGTCAGAAATTGTGTTTAACATTTTCAAGGCAAATCTAGCTATTACTGAAGCATGGCGATCGTTATTACGTTCTGGCAATCCTGCATCGAAGAAAGATTTGATAAAATTATTTAATAGATAAAGGTAAAACGGGTGTAAATAATCATCTCAAAGGACATTCGTGTGCAGCAATAAGTCATACATTTTCTCCTGTGGGGTACAATAGGATGGGAAAATAAGTGTTTTGTATATGGAGAATGCCACGCTCCTTGTGCGTAAAAGACGTCTTTCAACAACCCATAGTGAATAGAAGAATTGATGTTCCGTTCGTCTTTACCTACAGTTGTTTGTAGGAGAGATCGTGTCTTATTTATGTTGTTTGTGGGTTTTTTTGTGCGTATAGCAATGTCCAAAACGTATTGACTATATGCGTACGATAGCGATTGTCTTATAAGAGACAGGAACTGCTTACCCTTCGGAAGTACCTGGATTCATCCCCTAGTTTTTGGTGGGGTTCATTTTGCTAATCTTTTAAACTTTCTGTGTTCTGTTTTTTGTTTTGTTTGTCTTCTTCGTGTGTCTTGTGTATCCAATGTTGCCAGTTTCTCTGGATTGCCCATTCTTTATTGTCCCTTCGGTTTTCTCTAACGTTTATTTGTGTGGGTGGTAAATGGTCGGGTTACACCCCGTTGGTCCGAAGGTCCGATAGTCCGAAGGGCCGATAGTCCGAAGGTCCGATACTCCGAAGTCCGAAGTACCGATAGTCCGATAGTCCGAAGGGTCGATATCGATAGTCCAAAGGTCCGATGTAGTTTGGTTAGAGTATTCCGCTGGTGCCCAGCCTCGTCAGAATTTCTTTTCTACCCTGTGTTTTTCCACAGTAACGCAATTTGCCAACATTACATAACCAGTCTTAAAAAAAAGTAAGAAACCGAACATCGGTTCCACAGGAGGAATCCAAAGCCGTAAGTCCAAGGGAATCGGCAAAATCGAGCAGACGAGCAAAGACAGAGAAAAAAAAGACTACACAAAAACCAAAAAACGTACACATAATATGACCATCACGGACCCATAAAACCAGGGTTAGACCAAGAGTGCCGGCAGAATAAGCGTCTACAGCCTCTTAAGGGACTGGTCATTATTTATCTCCAGAGGGGCCGGCAAATTATTTTGAATAACCGGAAAAAATTTAATGACCCCCTTTCCACTTTTGTGTAACATATGTGACCCCCCCCCTCATAATAGTGTCAGAAAAATGTTGACCCCCAACCATGTCATATTTGTATTTCTCCAATGGTGTTGTGGTGTATATACTTTGTACATAAACAATTCTCCCTCTCTATCCTTTGTCATGTTTTTCATCTCTCCCCCTCTATTTATTTAATTGTTATTTTTGTTAATTTTTTTTTTCAATTTGAAAATTAAAAAATCATGACCCCCCCCCTCCCCCTAACATAAAGAAACCTCTGACCCTCACCTTTTATATGTTCCAAATTTTTTCTGACCCTCTATATTTGGTGGCTCCCTGGAGATAAATAATGTCCAGTCCCTTAGGGACACCCGCCCTGATAGCCAGAGTCAAATCCGGTGCAGAGGAAGAACGAAGCTGATCAAGGAAACACATATGTTTGCATCTGTGAAACAGTTGTCTCATAACGGTCCACCAAGTCGTCATGGCGTCCGTAGAACGTCAGGAGCGATGACTTCAACCTTTTAGCAACATAGCCTTTTCTCATGAGTTTGGCAGCAACCGCGGGCTCTGTCTAGAAAATCACGATATACACCACAAACTCTAGAGTAACGGACAAGCCAGGTTTTCTGAAAGAGGGTGCACAACTACAAGGCGAGGGATCTGGGGGCCGCATTAGACCCCCAGCGAGTCCAGGACAGAACCCTGTTAGGGGGGCTCAGGCCCCCGGAAGCTCTGAAGTTTTAGCATTTTACAAACAGTATAATCAAATGAAAAAATTTATCAAAATGCAAGAAATTTGTATATCCTCTTTGATGCAGTACTTAGATTTACAACTTCAAGTGTGTTATCTATTAAATAGAGAAAATAAAATCGTAATATTGACGTTAAAATCAAGTATACACAAGGTTTTTTTGTGTTATTTAGAGGGGTTCACGTGCACCCCCCCCCCTCCGCCCCCGGCTACGGCCTTGCAAGCTGTGATATATAAACTTCATATGCCTGTACTGCAGATATTGTCAGTACGGCACGGACCATTTGATAATCTGTGGGGGTGGGGTGGGTGGCTTTGGACTTTTGTTGGAGCCAGATAATTTTTTTTATATCTTTAATGTAAGAAAATTTTGTTTGGAAAAATTATTTATTCCATGAGCCAGATTTTGTTTTTCACTCCAGGAGCTGGCCAGGTTAATTTTCAACCAAAAACCAGCCCCAGCTGTTTTGCTGGGTCCTCAAATTTTCTCCGTTTAATAGTGGAAGCTTCGCTGTCTCCTTGACATCTTTTTCGTATTTTTTTCTCCCTCTAATAGGCGTTAAGTTTTACCGATGTCCGTCCGTACGTCTGTATACTGAATCCTCGGCTTCTACTTGAGGGAATGATTTGATACATTGAAAAGAGACTTGTCATGATGAGTTGTAATGTGTACGCTATCTTGGAAGCTGTCACATACCTACTTCCTATTTATCGACCAACTTTGCTGCGAATTTTTGTCTAAAAAATACACAAATTTTCGTAAAAGATTTCTCGGATTCTTTTGAAAGGAATGTATGCATGGTTCGATACTTGGTAAAGAGCTTGGTAATGATTGAGTTGTAACGTGTAAGCTATTATTAAAGCTGTTGCCTACCTACTTCATGATTGCCGAACGAGTTAATATGACGGGGCATATCTGTCCCATGGATACATTCTTTTATTTCATAATACATGGAGATCATTTTTATAGTATCATAAGGGCTCATTTATGCTTCGTCGCTGTATGTCGCGCGACAATCGCCATCCACTAATCAATAAATTTGTATGTCCAAATTCTAAAGATTCCCAATTAACAATATAGGACAAAAATCGCGAAATCATGATGCAACTGTCGCGCGACAAAATATAAATGAGCCCTTTTAAAGTGAAGTATACCGGCATGAGATGCGGTACAAAATTTTGAAAGCAAATACTTAACTGCGTATGAATTAGACAATTCATGGTCATTGTCTATTTGTTGTCAGAAGAGAAGAAATTTATTTGGGTGGGCTTTACTTCTGAGAAACAGGAAATATAACGAGTCCTGTTTGGCCCTTTTGGCATATTGAATAAGAATCACAAAAACAATAGACCCTTTCATGGTAACTGCGGGACTGCGTTTTTTGTTGTTGCGGGAATTGAGTGATAACGTTCAAACTTTTCAAATTTCAACATCACAATTGCCCTTTATTTACTTTAGGGGACCCACAACCTATAGGGTAACTGAAATATTTGCCCCTTGCGTCGTAGGTTGTATCAATATGCCATCTAGTGCTGTAGACTGTGTCAACGTGCCATCTAGTGCCGTAGGCTGTGTTCTCGGGTTAGAGTTAGGCTAGGAGTAGGGTTAGCTTTGGAAATACCAAATATGGGTGGGTCCTCTAAAGTAAATGAAGGCATCACAATGTCACTTTCATTGTTAATTGATGTCAATTTGCGGAAAGCGGCCCGTTTCCACTCAGTTCCCTCCAAAATCGTGGAGCTCTGCAGTTAACGTTGAAGGGTCTATTGAGATGCCGGGAACTGTTAATACTAGAAATGGCGAGAAAACTAATGCATAATACCATGCAGAGACAAGTATTATATAGCTAGTTGTGATTTGCATTTCGCAGTCTAATCTATCGGGTACAGGCCAAATCGGCACCTGGACATATTGGTACCTTGACACTAGACTCAGTTGGGTCGAAACTTCCCATTTTCCTTCACGCATCGTCAATACCAGCCAATTGGGTTTTTTTTAATGCAAGATCGGGTGTGTGTGAATGCACATGTACTTATACCAACAAATCTTTTAATTGTTAGTAAATGTCATCTGAAAAGTTATAATACAAACATTTATAAAGAAATGTGCAAGAGATTACTGAAAAAGGGACATTTTCGGACTATCGGACCTTCGGACTATCGGCCCTTCGGACTATCGGCCCTTCGGACTATCGGACCTTCGGACTATCGGCCCTTCGGACCTTCGGACTATCGGACCTTCGGATTATCGGACTATGGGACTATCAGGCCGTCACCAATGGTCGTCCGTTGCAGTGTCAAATGTCCGACCATATCAATTATATTCTCTTACTTTTATCAATCTACTTTTGTTCCCAAAGGTGCATCACATTACTATCCCTTTTTACCTCCTTGAGATAATGTTTGCTACTTTATAGCTCAAATATCGGGGCCATCGTAGTCGTGATCGTATGATAGTTGGATGTATGACTACATGTGCAATCATTGCATATAACCACTAAAGCAGCTGTGAGTTCGAAATCCGCTCATGGCGCGGTGTACTCTATACAACACTGTGATAAAGTTAGATAGAAAGTGACTTGCGGCAGGTCGGTGGTTTTCTCCGGGTACACTGGTTTCCTCCACCAATAAAACTGACCACCAATATCACTGAGATATTGTTGAAAGTGGCGTTAAACACCATAACCCTAAATCAAACCCTATAGCTGATATATTGTTCAGTAGACTTTATACAAAACATCATCAAACCTCTAAATGTAGGACTAATTGTTACATTGAAACAGTGTGTACATGTTACAAAAGTAAATAAATAGACACAAGTGGAACCTTGTCGACTTGTTAATAGTGGATCGATCGAAAGGGATAATCGACGGTAGGACAATAC
>MJUT01036961.1:246455-257983 GCA_002080005.1 Gigantidas platifrons
ATGACCGCTCACTTCCCTGGCTTGGTAACGATACCCCTAACACAAATATATGACCGCTCACTTCCCTGGCTTGGTAACGATACCCCTAACACAAATATCTGACTGCTCACTTCCCTGGCTTGGTAACGATACCCCTAACACAAATATATGACCGCTCACTTCCCTGGCTTGGTAACAATACCCCTAACACACAAATACATGACCGCTCACCTTCCTGGCTTGGTAACGATACCCCTAGCACAAATACATGACCGCTCACTTCCTTGGCTTGGTAACGATACCCCTAACGCAAATACTTGACCGCTCACTTCCCTGGCTTGGTAACTATTCCCCTAACACAAATATATGACCGCTCACTTTCCTGGCTTGGTAACGAAACCCCTAACACAAATATATGACCGCTCACTTCCCTGGCTTGGTAACGATACCCCTAACGCAAATACTTGACCGCTCACTTACCTGGCTTGGTAACTATTCCCCTAACACAAATATATGACCGCTCACTTCCCTGGCTTGGTAACGATACCCCTAACACAAATATATGACCGCTCACTTCCCTGGCTTGGTAACGATACCCCTAACACAAATATATGACCGCTCACTTCCCTGGCTTGGAAGAAGCCCAAACCATGCCTCATAGTGAAAAGTTTGAAGATACCAATGGAGTAATAAATATGAATCCGTAAATTGTGTTGTGAAAAGGACATACAACACAATGGCCAAAATAAAAAGGACGAAATGACATGCGGTCATGCAGCAAGTGCTTTCCACATGTGAATAAAATGGCAACCCTCACAAAAAAAACGGACGAAAAGAATTATATGAAATTATTAATCTTAAAAATTGGTAAAATGCACAAAATAATGAAAACATATAGCACATAAATGTATGTACATACTATGCCAAACCACTTACATTCTGGAAATGTAAAATACCGGTAAGCCTATATGGCATAGGTAATTGGGATTTGTTATATGACTATGAATATTTCTTTTATCTAATTGGCTAAAAGCATGAAATTATTTCTTGATAGAACTTTATGAACACTGTCTAAGCCTTCAATTTCTGCAAAGATTAGTTTTGATTGTTCCAGAGGAGACTTTGGAGAACGCTATAATTAACCTCACGTGACGCTAAAATCTGAAAACCCTGCTTTTTTTTTTATTTTAGCGTCACGTGAGGTTAATATAATGTTCCAAATGCTCCTCTGGAACGATCTAAGTTAATCTTTGAAGTATGCATAAATCTTTCTTGTTACATATACTATTAAAATTTACAAAAAAAACATGTAGTGTTTAATGCCAATTGTAAAAAAAAAACATGACCCAGAGGACATTAATAACAGTTTCATATAATAAAACAATTACTGACTTTAATTTCGATTAATATAAGGATCTATCTTTCCAAGATAAACTGTTTATATTGTAATACATATATAGAACGCACTTACCTCTGCCAATCAAAGGAGGCTGTACAACCTCTAGGATGTTAGAAGTACTTGTCGCGGCAGAGAGGTATCCTGAATAATCCGGCTGCTTCATGTTGCTGAAATAACAATGGCGATTAGTGTTATTTATATTTCAGATATTCCATATAAGGGTAATAACAAAATTACCGAACATCGAGCAGTCTTCCAAAGGGAAAGTCAAAACTCATAAATCAACAAACAGACAAAATCAGTCAACACCGGAAAAACTGGGAAAACCGCAATGGCCCTAACTTGGTACAGGCATTTCTAAATGTCGGATTTAATCAGATTTTACGACGCCAAACCTCTCGCTTTCATTACGGTTCAACATGATGGAGAAAATATAATAGACATCCCAGGGCATAACATATGACATGTTGAATACCTAACTTTATATTTTATATTCATAGTGTGCAGGTTGATTTTTTTAAAGAGGTAGGAACGCTTTATTACACAAGAAACAGATCGATGATGATGTGGCGTTAAAGAACAAACATTCATTAGATGTGTAGCACAAAATAATTTCCAAGGTACATAATTTCATATTAAAAAGGGTGCTCTTGAATGATTGAAAAAGTGCATGTCTATGACATGCTTTCGTGGTGTCCTATCCTGTGCAATTTGGTCAATGTCATGAAGACATGAAATAGTATCCTTCGAATTTTTCCCTCGGACATTATTTGTTACACATACAGTTTCTTTGTAAATATGATTAAAAGGAAATATGGAAATGTACAAAGTGTATTTCACCAAACCTCTTGACATTGAGACCGACACATAAAGATTTTGATATTGCTGAAAGTGGCGTTAAACACCAAAAAATCAAAATAATCATAAAGATTGAAATGCAAAAACAAAAAGCAGCATGGTTAAAAACTGCTAGAGATACACTAAAGACAGGAAACAGGGTAAAATAGAGTGTTTACTGTATACTATAGAAGATAACTAAGCTAAGGTAGTGTTATAGAGACAATTTATAAACAGTTTGAATAAACGTTAGAGAAAACCGAAGGGGCAATCAAGAATGGACAATCCAGTGAAACTGTCAACATTGGGTACATAAACCACAAGACGTAGATGAACAAAACAAAAAACACAACACAATATGTATTAGACACCACTATGCGCAAATAAATACAAATAAAGTAAATAAGACAAAAGCCATCATAAAAACAATTAGAGATAAAGACGAACCGAACGTCAACTTTATGCGAAAATCGTACGGAACATCATAACAAGACTAAAAACGTGAAACCATTGTCTATCGTTGCTAACCTACGTATGATCAGCGGCCTCTTATACGCTATCGGTGATGTATAATACCTCAAGGAGGTGTAAGTATAGCGATGAAATAATTAAAGATGTTTTTAAAACCCGAGGATGTTTTTCAGTCATCTCTTATCTCAGGGGCTTCGACCTTCGATGAGAGATGACTGAGAAACGTCATCTCTTTTTAAAAACATCGTTAATCACTTATTATCTGTGATATTTTCATACGTGCGTCCATGACAACGCTTAGCGATAATTGGAATCATCTAAGCGCTTACGTGATATGAAATATCTTGGTTTTAAACATTAAAGGGAAAATAAACAAAATAGCGATAATAGACATTAAAATCGATACTAAAGAAATATGAAACATGCTGACATCAAAACCTAACAAGAACAGATGGCCTGATAAAATACCCTGCTGTAGAAGGCAAATGAATTAAACCCAACAAGATCACTTGACCTGATGAAATACCCTGTAGAATCCAAATGTACTAAGCCCAAACAAGACCAGTTGACCGTAATATCATGTAGAATATTTGGCCCAATCAAGACTCTTTTTCCGAATGGATGAAATACCCTGTAGGATAGCACACCCGAACATGACAAGGTAAGAGCAAGAAATATCTTGTAGGATACTAACCCACACGATCAGTTCAACGGCTGCAATATTATGTCGGGTTTTAAACCACACTAGACCAGTTGAACGCATGACATCCCTTGTAGGATATGAAACTAGTTCACCAAATGCAATATTCCACAGGATACCAAACCCAATCAAGGACTGTTGACCGAATTAAATGCCCCCGTAGGAGAAATATTAGTTGACCGAATGAAATACCTTTTAGGATATTCAACTCAAACAAGATTAGTTTACTGGATACAATACCTTGTAGGATACCAGAACAGTTAACTGAATGAAACAGGCAATAGGAGAAATCTTCAACATGGAAAGGTGATAGGAGAAATATTCAAAATGCAAAGGTGATAGGAGAAATATTCAAAATGCAAAGGTGATAGGAGAAATATTCAAAATGGAAACACGATAGGAGAAATCTTCAAAATGCAAAGGTGATAGGAGAAATATTCAAAATGCAAAGGTGATAGGAGAAATCTTCAAAATGGAAACACGATAGGAGAACTCTTCAAAATGGAAAGGTGATAGGAGAACTCTTCAAAATGGAAGCACTATAGGAGAAATCTTCAAAATGGAAGCACTATAGGAGAAATCTTCTAAATCGAAAAGCGATAGGAGAAATCTTCAAAATAAAAAAGCGATAGGAGAAATAATCAAAATGGAAAGGTGGTGTGAGAAATCTTCACCAGATGCTCCCAGGAGCCTGTAATCGCTCAAAGCTGCTTTCAATAACAACGCAACTGCACTGTGGCTGCCATCTTCGTTGGAGAGCGCAACTGCCGGACACAATTTTTTAAGAGGACCATCCAATGACTATTCCATCAAAGTGCGATTCTAATTGAGCTACTGGTTCCAGACAAGATGGTTTTATGTGAATTTCTCATAGAGTCTTATGTTAAACTAAGTTCAGCTGTGCAGCCATCTTGGTCAGAGGGCGGAACCACCAGACACAATTTTGAAAGAGGACCATCCAATGACTATTTTTTCAAAGTTTGGTTCCAATTGAGCAACTGGTTTCAGACAAGAAGATTGTTATGTGAATTTCCCATAGGGTCCTATGCTAAGCTAAGTTCGGCTGTGGAGCCATCTTGGTCGAAGGGAAGAACCACGTCACACATTTTTGGAAGAGAACCATCCAATGACTATTTCATCAAAATTTAGTTCTTATTGAGCAAATGGTTTCAGACAAGAAGATTGTTATGGGAATTTCCCATAGGGTCCTATGTTAAATTAAGCTCGGCTGTGGCGGCCAACTTGGTCGGAGGTCTGAAATGCCGGACACAATTTTGGAAGAGGACCACACAAGGATCATTTCAGCAAAGCTTGGTTTAGATTGGCTAAGTAGTTTCAGAGGAGAAGATTTTTTTTTAATTTCATCCCCATTTTTCTATTTTTAGCTTGGCGGCCATCTTTGTTGGAAGTCGGGATCACCGGACATAATTTTGGAAGGGGACCATCCAATAACCATTCCACCAAGGTTTGGTTGCAATTGGCCCAGTCGTTTCTGAGGAAAAGATTAAAATGTGAAATGTTGACGGATGGAGGGACGACGGACGAAAAGTGATGGCAATAGCTCACATGGCCTAAAGGCCAGGTGAACTAAAAAAAATGAGGTGCTAGTCAAAGATTATACAAATGGTGGCCTTAAAATTATCAACCTGACTGCTTTTATTAACTCGCTGAAATCAACATGGATTCGTAGAGCTATTCATAGTGATGAAATTAAGCACAATATGGAGTCCAATCATGTAGATTCTGAATTATTGACTACTGTATGTGACAAATATTTTGAAATTTCTATTGAAATTTGTAAAAATGAATTCTGGAAAGATGTTCTACATACATGGCAATATATTTTAAGTAAAACTACCACAGATGATTCTTGGGCAAGTTTTTTTTACATAACCCTATTTGATATAATAATAAGCTTAAGATTAATCATATATAATGCTTTTTATACAAAGACTGGTATAAAAGGGGTGTCAGGAGAGTAAATGATTTGGTCAAAGAAAATAGAAAATTTTATTCATTTGAGGAATTTGAAAGGAAGTAAAATATTAATACTAACATTTTGAAATACCATGGATTCATCTCTTGCTGAAGATTTTTTAATTATGTTTTTGTTTATTTATCCTTAATTTGCATAATCGGTCAAAATCAGCAAAAGTTAAAAGTTCATATGAAAACCCCGGAATATAATATGCTAAAAAGCTCATAATTATACTTGTACAGTTCAAATTTGAGTCCATCATGGCTTCAAATACAGCAGTTTTGACCATTTGATGTAATTTCTATTTTCAGTAACAGCGGCCATCTTGTATATAGAACGGCGCTGACGGACACAATTTTGAAAGGGGACCACCAAAGGATCATTCAAGAAAAGTTTGGTTGAAATTGGCCAAGTGATTTCTGACAAGAAGATTTTTAAATGATTTTTTCTTTATTTACGCCTAATTTGCATAATCGGTCAAAATCGGCAAAAGTTCAAAGTTCATAAAAAATCCCGTAATATGTGTTAAAAAGCTCATCATTATGCTTATACAGTTCAAATTTGGGCACATTCTGGCTTAAAATAGAGCAGTTTTGGCCATTTGAAGAAATTTCTATTCTTAGTCACGGCGGCCATCTTGGATACAGCACGGTGCTGACAGACATAATTTTGAAAGGGGACCACCTAAGGATCATTCAGACAAAGCTTGGTTGAAATTGGCACAGTGGTTTCTGACAAGAAGATTTTCAAATGAATTGTTTGCTTATTTATGTTTAATTTGCATAGTCGGTCAAAATCGGCAAAAGTTCAAAGTTCATAAAAAATCCCGTAATATCTATTAAAAAGCTCATCATTAAACTTATACAGTTCAAATTTGGGCACATTCTGGCTTAAAATAGAGCAGTTTTGGCCATTTGAAGAAATTTCTATTTTTAGTAACGGCAACCATCTTGGATGGAGGACGTGGCTCTCGGACACAATTTTGAAAGGGGACCACCTAAGGATCATTTAGACAAAGCTTGGTTGAAATTGGCACAGTGGTTTCTGACAAGAAGATTTTCAAATGATTTTTTGCTTATTTATGCTTAATTTGCATAGTCGGTCAAAATCGGCAAAAGTTCAAAGTTCATAAAAAATCCCGTAATATCTATTAAAAAGCTCATCATTAAACTTATACAGTTCAAATTTGGGCACATTCTGGCTTAAAATAGAGCAGTTTTGGCCATTTGAAGAAATTTCTATTTTTAGTAACGGCAACCATCTTGGATGGAGGACGTGGCTCTCGGACACAATTTTAAAAGGGTGTTATCCAAGGACCATTCCAGCAAACATTGGTCTAAATTGGCTCAGTGGTTTCTGAGGAGAAGATTAAAATGTGAAAAGCTAACGACAGACGACGACAGACGACGGACGGACGACGGACGTCGGACGAAACCTGATGGCAATAGCTCACATGGCCTTTGGCCAGTTGGGATAAAAATTGAAAGGCGATAGGAGAAATCTTCAAAATGGGAAGGCCATAGGAGAAATCTTCAAAATGGGAAGGCCATAGGTGAAATCTTCAAAATGGAAAGGTGATAGGAGAAATGTTCAAAATGGAAAGGCGATAGGTGAAATCTTCAAAATGGAAACACGATAGGAGAAATGTTCAAAATGGAAAGGCGATAGGAGAAATCTTCAAAATGGAAAGACGATAGGAGAAATCTTCAAAATGGAAACACGATAGGTGAAATCTTCAAAATGGAAACACGATAGGAGAAATGTTCAAAATGGAAACACGATAGGAGAAATCTTCAAAATGGAAAGGCGATAGGTGAAATCTTCAAAATGGAAAGGCGATAGGAGAAATCTTCAAAATGGAAACACGATAGGTGAAATCTTCAAAATGGGAAGGCCATAGGAGAAATCTTCAAAATGGAAAGGCGATAGGAGAAATCTTCAAAATGGAAACACGATAGGTGAAATCTTCAAAATGGAAACACGATAGGTGAAATCTTCAAAATGGGAAGGCCATAGGAGAAATCTTCAAAATGGGAAGGCCATAGGAAAAATCTTCAAAATGCAAAGGCGATAGGAGAAATGTTCAAAATTGAAAAGTGATAGGAGAAATCTTCAAAATGAAAAGACGATAGGAGAAATCTTCAAAATGGAAACACGATAGGAGAAATCTTCAAAATGGAAAGGCGATAGGTGAAATATTCAAAATTGAAAGGCAATAGTCCAACAACTCGTAACATTCATAAAGTGTCGTTCTGTCATCGCCCCGAAGGCTGTGTAGCATTTTTGTGAAATTTAGTAAAATCGACTTTACGTTAAGTTATCATGCGAACAAAAATGCTTATAAGTCATATTATTCTGCAACTGCAAAGCTAAAAATCATCAAAATCGGAAAGTGTATACCATATTTTCATCAATACTTACACCTGTGGATTGTCTGTTGGTAACCACCAGAAATGTGGAGTAGAAACTACAAATCGGGATCGATTTCTGATCCATCAAATCATCATAATATAATTGCTGGGAAACTTTTCAATCAAATTCTCAACAAAAAAATATATTTACTAAATGTCTTAACAAAAACAAAATAAAATTTGCTTGGCAAATGTCACTGGACTTCAGATCACATGCTGTTGTATTTTTTTCTATCAAAAACAATTTCTTGAATGAATATCTAATGCACCAATTCTAGACTCTTTAGACTTGTTTGTAGATTTCTAAGTAAAGGCTCATCACCTGAGCTTGTATCGATCAAATGATGATTCATACAAATTATGTGTAATAAACTCTAGATTTTGTGGAGAGAAAAAGCAAACTTGAAGAAGAAGAAGAAGAAGAAGAAGACGAATTCAGAATGAAACGATATGTTGGGAGACAAATATATTTTATTCATCTAAAATATATTTCTACGATATACTTTAACCCAGCAAAATAGGACTTAAAAATAAAAATAAATTTGGACATTTGTCAATTCTAGCGCTATCGTGTATCTAAAACGATAAAAGCTACAACAGATATGTTGTAATACTTCAGACAGTAGTTTCTTCAAAGGAATTCGGTGGCAAAAACTAACATTATAAAATATCAACATACTATTATTATAATCAATTTTAGCACAAATTAATGTGATGAACTTCACAATAGATTATATTTAATCGTATAATAATAATTAAAAAAAAATATATTCCCATTTCCTCCACCAATAAAACTGACCGCCATGATATAACTGTAATTTCAAATTGTTGAAAGTGGCGTTAAACACCATAAACCACAAACCTTTTAAAAACAATATACACAAAAAAGATTGGCGACTTTTAAAATTATTATAGTACTTACATCTGTCTTCCAGAAGATGAAAATATACGTCTTATCTATCAAACATAACAGATTTTAAGAAGAAAGAAAATGCAGAAAGTGCTAATTAACTTTGTCAGTTTGTTATTGAACTATATCTTGTATTGATCTTTTAATACTGACGCAAACTCTGTCAACAACGTAAAGGTTAGGGGTCATGGATGACATATGTACAGCAATGTTGTGACTGTCGTTTTATCGGCGGAGGAATTCAGAGAACTTAGATATTAAAAAAAACACTGACTGCTGCAAGTCAGTGACAAATAAAGTCACTGACATCAGCAAAGTCATTTGGAAATAAAACCACTAACATCAATCGCCACTGACAAAAACTCCCGACAACAGTTAAGTTACTGACAAATAAAACTGCTGACATTAGCTAGTAATTGACAAATACAACCACTGACACTGACCAAGTCCCTGGCATCAACGAAATTCTTGTTCAAAATATCAGTTTAAATCTAGTCCGCATTTGGTATATAGTTTTATCTTAAAATCAAAAGAAAAAAATACATATTAAATTTCATTTTATAAAGTAAATTTGTAATTTCTTTAAAGCACGAAGCGCAGTGCCCAACGTAATTTACGGAATCTTCAGTTAGTTGAAGGCGGCATCTTATATTGTACAGTAGAAGTAGAAGGGAAGTAGTAATAATAATATCAGTTTAGATCCAGTTCGTCATTGGTATATTATAATATGGGTGCTCTTTCTTCAATAATAAAATTGAAAGGGTAATATAAATGTGAGAGCAGACTCTTCAGGAAATTAACCCCCCCCCCCCCCGTTGTTTTGTATTTATTTTTGTATTACATGTATATTTTTAGTAACCAAGTCTTAAATTCTCACCTCAGATGCGTTATTTAGTCGTCAAATGTCATTAAAATACGTAAGTTTCTACATGTTTTCGACTATGCAAAAATACATTGCAAATAGAGAATTTATAAAATGACAAAACCAAAAATACCACACGTATTGGATGTGAAAATTAATTTGATATTTATTCAACAAACTATGTCGAGTAAATCAAAAAGTTACATGGAAGTAAATACAACATATTAAATTTTACACATGTGTGGAACAATTACAATTACATTAACCAGGACTTTCATATTAATAATCTTTATAAAGTTACATACCTTTTCTAATACAATGACATTACATGAAGACAAAAAATAACTCATTAAATTTGAAGGTATTGACATTTGACATTTTTTTTTCAGTATGTAGAAAATTCATTTAACATAATTTTTAAGTCATACTAGATTCTGATAACAAAATTGAATCATCTGCATATAAAAATATCAATATTTTAAAATATACCTTTAGCTCATTTCCAATCTCTCGACTGATTAAATCAATTCCTTTTATATTTAGCCCTTCTAAAAAATCATGCAAATCGTTCAAATATATTGAGTTCAAATATATTAAGGCTTTAAGATTTTCACCCTGTCTAACTCCTATTACACAGGCAAACAATCTGACTTTTTAATTGTATGTACTATCCGTGACTTTGCATCTGAATACATGTTTTCAACAATTCTATAAAATTGTCCATGAATGTTATTATTTATTAGTTTAAAAAATAACGAATTTCTTTTAACAAAGTCAAACGCCTTTTCAAAATCGATAAAGGCACAGTGAAGTTTTTTCTTCTTTACACAAAGTAATTCAAACAAAGCATATAAAGAAAACATGTGGTCAGTTGCAGAATAACAATATCTAAAACCAGTTTGACTTTCATTTAATATCGTGAATTGTTCAAAGTATTCATATAATCTGTTATTTAAAATTGAGGTGAAAATCTTTCCAATACAAGACAAAAGTGTTACAGGTCTATTACTTTATTTGCGGAATTAGGGGGTGCATGTTTAACGCCACTTTCGACAATATTTCAGTTATATCGTGGCGGTTAGTTTTATTGGTGGAGGGACCCGGAGTACACGGAGAAAACCACTGACCTACCGCAAGTCACTGACAAATTACCACATCTGGTTGTATCCAGTACATGCACCTAGCCTGAGCAGAATTCGAACTCACAGTGTTAGTAGTGATGGTCACTTACTGCATATGTAGTTATAAATCCAACAACCATACAATCACGACCACGATGGTATCTAATGAGGAATTAGGTCATCCAAATGCCAATACATGAAGCTCTAGCGTTCTGTCAGGTTACTTCCGACTCTTAAAAAGAATCCTGCAGATGATGATGTCAAACCTCTTGTGCAATACAATGACTGGTCTTGGCCATGGGTGTCCCGGAATTCAGATTTGGTTTCACTACAATAAAAATAATAACTTGGAACCCCACAATTCGCACAATTTCAACGATCCACGTGCACTTGACTGGCAATTCATTCAGTTGAGGTTGAAATCTCCGATTACTTGCTGTCTTCATCTGCTTTAATTATTAGATACCAGCTGCAGGATGCCCGAATAAGAAAATGTGCCATATTTCTCAAGGCACTAGCGTTTCTTTATTGCATTGCAGACAAATTCATCTTTAATTATGCTATAAGTTTAATGGCTATGGATGGTTTTTGTACTGAGAAAATAAACGTTCGAGAAAACCGAAGGGGCAATCAAGAATGGACACGCCAGATATATTGGAAACATTGGGTACACTAGAAACAAGACGAAAACAAACAATTAAAAAAAAAACACATTATGTGCTGGACAACCGTATACACAAACAAACACAAATAATGTAAATAAGACATGAGCCTTCATACAAATAACTGGAGGTAAAGACCGGCCAAACAAACACAAATAACGTAAATAAGACATGAGCCTTCATACAAATAACTGGAGG
>MJUT01036961.1:267755-279039 GCA_002080005.1 Gigantidas platifrons
AAAAAAAAAAAAAAAAAAAGCATAAGTGCAGAATTTAATCCACCTTTTATCAACTGTTAAGAAATCTAAAATCTCTTACAAATCTTTCTTTAACCTAGTTAAGAATTCTATAATCTCAAACAAACAAGCCTTACTTTAACCTAGTTAAGAATTCTATAATCTCAAACAAACAAGCCTTACTTTAACTTAGTTAAGAATTCTACAATCTCATATAAACCTTACTCTAACTTAGTTAAGAATTCTATAATCTCAAACATACATAAACCTTACTTTAATTTAGTCAAGAATTCTACAATCTCATACAAACCTTTCTTTAACCTAGTTATGAGTTCTATAATCTCAAACAAACATAAACCTTTCTTTAACCTAGTTAAGAATTTTATAATCTCATATAAACCTTACTTTAACTTAGTTAAGAATTCTACAATCTCATAATAACCTTTCTTTAACTTAGTTAAGAATTCTACAATCTCATACTAACCTTTCTTTAACTTAGTTAAGAATTCTATAATCTCAAACAAACATAAACCTTACTTTAACTCAGTCAAGAATTCTACAATCTCATATAAACCTTTCTTTAACCTAGTTATGAATTCTATAATCTCAAACAAACATAAACCTTTCTTTAACCTAGTTAAGAATTTTATAATCTCATACTAACCTTTCTTTAACTTAGTTAAGAATTCTACAATCTCATACTAACCTTTCTTTAACTTATTTAAGAATTCTATAATCTAACAAACATAAACCTTACTTTAACTTAAGTCAAGAATTCTACAATCTCATATAAACCTTTCTTTAACCTAGTTATGAATTCTATAATCTCAAACAAACATAAACCTTTCTTTAACCTAGCTAAGAATTTTATAATCTCATATAAACCTTACTTTAACTTAGTTAAGAATTCTACAATCTCATACTAACCTTTCTTTAACTTAGTTAAGAATTCTACAATCTCATACTAACCTTTCTTTAACTTATTTAAGAATTCTATAATCTCAAACAAACATAAACCTTACTTTAACTTAGTCAAGAATTCTACAATCTCACATAAACCTTTCTTTAACTTGGTCAAGAATTCTACAATCTCATATAAACCTTACTTTAACTTAGTCAAGAATTCTACAATCACATACAAACCTTTCTTTAACTTAGTCAAGAATTCTACAATCTCACATAAACCTTTCTTTAACTTAATTAAGAATTCTACAATCTCATATAAACTTTTCTTTAACTTGGGAAAGAATTCTACAATCTCATATAAACTTTTCTTTAACTTAGTTAAGAATTCTACAATCTCCTACAAATCTTTCTTTAATTTAGCCAAGAATTCTACTTTTCTTTAAATTATTTAAGAAATCTACAATATAAAACTAACCCCAATCCTAACTTGGTCAAGAAATATATATCTCATACAAACCTTTCTTTAACTTGGTCAAGAATTCTACAATCTCTTCACTATCAAACTCTTCCATGGGTTCCATGGGATATTTTTTACCATCTAGTCCAAAACAACCAATGTTGATTTCTTCTGGGGAATCCCCCAATCCAAATTCCTCAATAACATTCTTGTAGTCTTCTTCATTAGCAATGGCAAAAGAGATATTTTTAAAATCCTTTGCTATTTTTGCCACCTTGGTTCTCCATAAATTAGTTGCTGCAATGAAAAAGAAAATATGAGTAAAACATTTTGAAATATAACATATATAAACAAGATGTTGCACGCAACGTCGTGCTAAGAATACCCCCACTTGTTCATTTGTAAGTTGCACGGTAAACAGGAAGTAGATGTGTGGTAAACTTGGAAAGGGGAGACATGGTACAAGTCACCATGCCAAAGCCATATATCAAATATAAAATCATTTCTTCCAGTAGAAGCTGAGATAACTGTTACGAAAGTTTTCATTACGGCAAACATGAAAAATTCTAAGTCGCACTGCAAACAGGAAGTGGATGTGCGGTAAACCTGGAAAGGGGAGACACGGTACAAGTCACCATGCCAAAGCCATATATCAAATATAAAATCATTTCTTCCAGTAGAAGCTGAGATATCTGTTACGAAAGTGTGAATGGACGGACGGATGGACAAACGGACAAGGTGATTGCAATATAGCCCCCTCTCTACGAGTGGGGGTATAATATAACAACAATGTGAGAAATAATCTGCATAAAGCCAGGGAAGTGATCCGTTATGTGTATGTGTTAGGGAGAATCTGTTTCTATGATTTTTCTATTAGACTTTGGAACTTTTCCGACAGTACGGTATTGCTTGGTTTGTTGGTTAATGGTGTTTAACACCACTTTCAACAGTATTTCAGTTATAATGTGGCAGTCAGTTTTATTGGAGGTGGAAACCAGAGTAACCGGAGAAAATCACAGACCTGCCGCAAGTCACTAACAAACTTTATCACATAATGTTGTATCAAGAGCACCTCGCCATAAACAGGGTTTGAACTCACAACGTTTGTGGTGATAGGCACTGATGGCTCAGATAGTTGTAAATCCAACTACCATACTATCATGACAACGACGGCCTCTCAAAGAAAATATGAGTAAAACATTTTGAAACATAACAATATTGTCAGATATAACCTGGATAAAGTCAGGGAAGTGATCGGAGATGTAAGTGTGTTTGGGGTTTCGATTTTGCATGTTTCTATGATTTTTCTATTAGATTTTGAAACTTTTAAGACAGTGTGGTATTGTTTGCCTTTTAATTTATTATCCCTATTTTGTAAAAAAAAAAAAATATCGCCGTTTTTTTTTTTTTACAGTTGATAAATTCTATTATCAGGCTACATTTTCTATACTGGCAACTACCAATGCCTGTATGAAACAACACATGATATACCTAGAATTTACATTCCCAGGACTTTAATCGTGGCTTTGGATCAATGTTTTCAAATATGCACTTCTGTCAGCATATGGAAACAATGATTTTCATAAAAGCTTAATAAAATAGAGAAAACCTAAAATTCAATAGAAAAGCAATAAATTCAATAGAAAAGCAATACTTATACCTTGCCTTTATTGACTTCTATCGCAGGGGAGACAACAAGCAGTGAAATACAGAGAATTTCATTTTAAAAACCACTCATTATACTCTTACCTTCTCTGTAGTCAAATGACCAATCCACAGTGTAAAATACTAAGCATAGAGGGCGTTGTTCTCTGTATCTAGGTTCCATTTCATAATTATACTCTCCAACCAATGGGAATGCATTTTTCTCCACGAACGTCTTCAATTCTTCTTCAGTATAATCTTCCTACAAATCAGATGCATAGCATGAAGGTCAAAGGTTATGGTGTTTAATGCCACTTTCAATAATATTTTAGTTAATATTGTGGAAGGCAATTTTATTGGTGGAGGAAACTGGGGTACCTGGAGAAAACCACCAACCTGACGCAAGATATTGAAAAACTTTATCACATAATGTTGTATCGAATACACCTTGCCAAGAGCAGGATTCGAACTCACAACTTTAGTGGTGATAGACACAGATTGCACAGGTAGTTGTAAATCCAACTACCAAATGATCATGACCACGATTGCATGTGAATGCCAGTCAAGTGACATTTCTAAATAAAATAAAATATTTGCAACACTCAACATGCTCAAGAGAGTGAATATTTTGCTTAATTCTTGCTTTAAAGAAATAAATACTTTGTTGCTGGGAAAAAAACATTTCATCTACCTACCTAGTTTTAAAAAGCAGGGTTGGGATACAAACATAGTCAAACCTGTAATAAGAGGTCACCGTTGCGACACAGAAAAAGTGGCCTTATAAGACAGGTGACCTCTTAAAAGAGGTTCAATTCATATGAAATTTTCTATGACAGGACAATAAAAAGGTGACCTTTTAATACAGGTGACTGCATGGGCCAGTTTGACTGTATTTTTGAATGTGGCCCTATAAGAAAGCAAGTTAACAAACCTTGTCTATTACATGTCGTTTTGGTTCATATTTTGTGTGGAATCTCTCTCCAACAAACACAACAACAGATGGTTTCTGTATTTTGTAGTGCTTCCATACATCTTTATTCAATGTGTGTCCGAATTTAAATATTTCTCTTCCAAGATTTGCTATAAAAAAATAATAAAATATCTTAATTATTCTTCTATTTCACTTATGTATATTTTAATTTTGCCATTTGAAAAAATTGTAAAATCTATATTACGAAAAACTAAAAGAATGAACTATATATGAAATTGGGGGGGGGTTAGAGATCCCTCTCTTATAAGGCTACCCCTCAACATGGGCAGAAATCCAGTACACTTATTTTAAAACATTTTGGCCAGACAAAACTTTACTTAGACATCATATTCCCTCGAGTGCCTCCAAAGTCTTCTGCATCTGATACAGCTGTGGGTCATATCTACTCACAACAATGTAAACTTAAACAATTGAAAAGGTACAAGGCGTTTATTGATATCTGCTAAATGTTCTGAAAAAAACTAGGACCTTCCTAATAATGTGGACCTTCAAGATTCCCAACTGAAAAGTCCAGGACCTTTCACTTTAAAAAATAATTTTGAACTCCTGTATATGTATCAAAGAAATTACTCAACCTACCCACATCCTTCATTATCTGTAGTTGTTTGTCATTTATACTTTCAAAGAATCCAATGATTGTCATGGCATCTTTTCTGAGGTAAGATTGGACATCCTTTACTGACATTAGTAACCTTGATGCCTCTTCTGTCTGTTTTATCATATAGTTTACAATACCTGTAATTAACAAGAGTGAGTGATTGCTGTTTAATGCCAACTCAGCAATTTTTCAGCTATATCATATCCAGAACAAGTTAATTTTCAATGAGATGATGAAAAGGGTCCACTTTGTACAAGACCAACACGCTTAGTTGGATTTTTACAGTGCTAGCTCACTGAAGCAACAGTCCTTGGATAGACCTGTCGACCCACTCTGACACATTATCCTGATTCCGAGCCAACCAGACTTTACTCTTTCTCCTTAATGCTGTGTGTACATTGCAGAGAACCAATAAATATCAATTTTATGATCTTTGGTCTTGACCCGACTGGGTCTTAAACAATCGATCGACAGCACTTGAGGCGAGCATGCTAACCATTACAACACCGATACGCTTAAAAAATTCCGTAGATCAAGGTAAGATTTTCTATCGATTGTAACACTTTTTGTTTCTTGTCATATTTCATTTTCTATGAATTTAGTCCAGTCAATCTATGGGAAAAAATAGCCAAACCTCAAACTAATTGCAAAAGAATTTATTTCAACTGTAATTAGTTCTTGACATAAACATATTCAACATATAAAAAGTCCAGAAAAATCTAAATAGGGGAAAAGTAAGAATTTTATGAAAACAAAATATGCAAAAATATGAAAACAAGGGAGATAATACGTGTATAAATTGTATATGCTTCAATCGAATTTTTAACTAGAACAATTCAGATTCAACTGATGGAACAGTAATGGTAAGCTTAAGAATAATAATTAACATCTATTATTTACAGTTTTACTTTATAAAATGTTTAGGGTCATATAAATTCGGAAATTTGCAACAGCCGCCGTTGTTTGTTGACATTCTGATTTCATATGCTACAAGTACAAATCAATCCACTGAGCATTTTCCGTTCTCATCAAATGTCAGTGTTAAATGTGTATGACAAATATAATACAATTAAATTTTAAAAAAAGTCAGAAAATCAATATTGTATGTGGAAAATATATAATAATTAAACAAGAAACCTTCATTAACACTTTTCGGTGAAAAAAAATGTATGGAAAACCATTTGGGATAAAAACACATAGAAATAAAGGCTTTTTGTCAAAACAGAAGATAGCTTTTTTTAGAATAGATTTTAAAGAAGAGCAAACTTGAATACAATTGTATAATGAAAAAAATCGACGAATAAGCAAACATCTATATACATACGAGAGTAAAAAATGTAAAAAATAACGCATGAAATAAATATCAACACACAACACCCATAAAAATAACGATTTTACAACACACAACAGTATATAGTCTATTAAGGATATGACACATCTAAGGCGAACAGGGACAG
This sequence comes from Gigantidas platifrons, assembly GCA_002080005.1. Lineage (NCBI taxonomy): Eukaryota > Metazoa > Mollusca > Bivalvia > Mytilida > Modiolidae > Gigantidas > Gigantidas platifrons. The sequence goes on from MJUT01036961.1 coordinate 273,806, forward strand.
CAGTTGGGGATAAGTGTTATTTAATGAATATACACCATTCAAGTCAAAGATGGAACTATTCCTAGCAGATTCGGAAAATAAACAAAGCGTTATTAACATACCAAGTTAAATATTATTCAAATAGGGATGTTCAACAATACATACCTCTGGTGATGCAAATGTCTTAATTGTCAAATAAAGATTAACTATAGAACACCGAAGGGACAATCAATAATGGACAATCCACAGACACTGGCATCATAGGGCATACAAGACGAAGAAAAACAAAACAAAATCACAATACAATATGTGTTGGACACCACTAGGGGCAAGCAAACACAAATAATGTAAATAAGACACGAGCTCCCTTACAAACATCTGGAGGTGAAGAGGAAACCGAACATCGTTTTATGCAGACATCGTAACAGATATCACAAAACGAAACTCAGAATGTATTGACACATAATAGGACAACCCAAGAAAACTGAAAGAATGAGCAACACGGACTCCACCAAAAAACCAGGGGTGAACTCAGGTGCTCGCGAATGGTAAGCAGTACATGCTTCTTATAAGACACCTGCCATGTTACTCATATATACAGTAAAGTCTGGTAAAAGTAGTGGCAGTGATATAGGAAGAAAACATTTACGTAAAAATAAAAGATCCATTGTCATTTGAGATATGGATATTTCGTAGCGGTCAACCAGATTGTGATCACAACAAGAATTTTTGTAGCGATGACTTCAACCTAGGAGCAGCATAGCCTTGTTTAAGTAGCTTTTGAGTCAGCAGCTGAGCTCAGTCCAGAAAAGCATTGTACTTGGCACAAGTCAAGAATAGCGAATATGTTGAGAAATGTAAACCCCATATGCTGGTGATGCTGGAATATTGCTACTGATGAAGGGGAAGTTGACTATTGGAAAAGAGAAGTAATCGCATTTGTCATAGGGTTTTGTTTTTGAATCTTCCTCCGTTGTCGACCTCAAGGTGAAGGTCAGGGTAAGAAGCAGACTTTTGAGTATCAGGATTATCCTTAACTTCAAGCTCATTTGGATAGATGCGATGTAAATGATCACCGAATCGAATCAAAACTACAGTTGAAAGTGCTGTCAACAATCCATCAGTTCTTCTTGGCGAAGGTACTGATCTGTTAATACTTTTGCTTTTCCATTTTGATCTTGATTCAAGCGATATATATTTCAAATCAATGAGTACCAGCTCTACAACGATGAAAATATGAGATATCAGTAAGACAAAGTCACCACTTGGACTGGACGCATGCCATATACTGCCATTTGTTCATGCTATTTCTGGCTGTGAAATGACCTCTCGAATGTTACCACAGCTAACGTGCTTATCTGCAACTACAAGAGTGTGTAGTAACAACATATCATATCAACACTCTAAAATTGGGGTGGGAAAGTGTGAACGGTAAACTTTTTCCTATAAGAACAAATTTACCCCCTGCACCTGAGCGACTAAAGTAATAGGATATAACTGTAAACTTAACTGTCACTCAAAATGTAGTGGTAGGAAACATGGTTTAGATTGTACAGTTGGATGTGGAGACTGTAAAGGTGTTAGTTGCTCAAATTCAAACTTAATAAATATAACAGGCGAAGACATGACTAAAGATATGTAATTAGGACTATGTGATGAGAAACATACATGTATCAGTATTGTTGCATGTTCTTACGTTTTGACAATCTTATTGATTTTAAATGCTGAATGTGTATTGTAACTACAGTAGACATTATTCATTACTGCTACATCAATACTTTTTATAGGTTACTGCTACTATTTCTAATATACATGTACTTCTATTAAAAAATTAAAAGTTTTTTGGCCATTTTATAAAAAAAAATAGGATAGAATTTTAAACTATCTTGTTAGGTAAGATTAATTTTTGTTTGTTTTAATTTGGACAGTTAAGTCAGTATGTTAGGTAATATCATATGTACAAATTAGAAAAACTGAAAATCTTCCATTTTGCACAAGTTATCCATTCCAACAGTAAAAAGATTTTTATTTCAAATATGAAACATTTTATATCTATCATAACTATGTTGTCCATCTTTTTTGTCTTCGAGATAAAACACAAGAAATATCTGCATTTTCCTTTGGAATATTTCTTATTTGGAATATAGATCAGCACCCTGTTATTCAAAATAGACTTCTTGTTATTGCCTATGTATAAGCAACAACATTAAGTTGCATCATAATTTCTATATTATATATATTTTCTTTTGTGTAAACAAGAAAGAATCGAAAAATTGAGAGAAAAGGGAAATTCTAATAATCCAAATTCCCATTTTGTATACATATCTGTAAACAATCAGTATTATTGGTCCCGCCCCATATAATTTTATATGTTACTATGTTGCTTTGTTTTACTCAATTGTTTGATTAAAAATGATAAATTGCACAAATAACTTTTTTTCTAAATATTACAACACCTATTTATTAATTTCGGCAGGGTACTAGTACATTTTTGGATTAAATAGAGAAGGCACAGAAAGAAGACCTGTATTTTATCAATTTGAAAGATAAAACTCCTCTCATTAGTTTGATGCATGATACACTTTCATTGAATGCTCTTTTTTCCACATTTACAACTGAATATGTAAAAAAAATATATATATTGAAATAGTGAGAGGGGTTTAGAAAATCTCTCATGAAAAAAATATTTTTCCCTATCTAGATTTTTCTAGACTTTTGATATAGTATTAGGAAGACATTTTGACACAAGAAAATCCAGAGTTAAATTCTTTTGCAATTAGTTTGAGGTTTGGCTATTTTTTCCCCATAGATTGACTGGACTATTTGGTGAGAACGGAAAATGCTCAGTGGATTGATTTGTACTTGTGGCAGATGAAATCAGGATGTCGACAAACAACGGCGACTGTTGCAAATTTCTGAATTTATATCACCCCAAGCATTTTATAAAGTAAAACTGTAAATAATAGATGTTAATTATTATTCTTAAGCTTACTATTACTGTTCCATTGGTTGAATCTGAATTTTTCTAGCTAAAACTTCGATTGAAGCATATGCAATTTATACACAAGTTATCTCCCTTATTTTCATATTTTTGCATATTTTGTTTTCATAAAATTCTTACTTTTCCCCTATTTAGATTTTTCTAGATTTTTTATATGTTGAATATGTTTATGTCAAGAACTAATTACAGTTGAAATAAATTCTTTTGCAATTAGTTTGAGGTAAAACAGTAGATTGACTGGACTAATTTGTGGTGACTTGTAGTTATATGTAATAAACTAGTGACTCACATGAGCAACTACCACACATGAACCTCTACTTCATGAACCTCTACCTCTCATGAACTACTACCTCACATGAGCAACTACCACACATGAACCTCTACCTCACATGAGCCACTACTACACATGAACCTCTACCTCACATGAGCCACTACTACACATGAACCTCTACCCCATGAACCTCTACCTCACATGAGCAACTACCACACATGAACCTCTACCTCACATGAACCTCTACCTCACATGAGCAACTACCACACATGAACCTCTACCTCACATGAACCTCTACCTCACATGAGCCATTACTACACATGAACCTCTACCTCACATGAGCAACTACCACACATGAACCTCTACCTCATGAACCTCTCTATCTCACATGAGTCACTATCGCTCACATACAAACATACATACATGCATGCAGTATGACTAGATATTTTTATCATATACTTGTAGATAAAATAGCTAAAATTTTATCCTGTGATAAAACTTTGAGTTTTGTTTAGAATAATAAGAGGAATCATGTTTATTTCACCTAGTTTCACAAGAATATCAGTGAAAGTGACGACAAACACCATAGAAACAAACCAACAATACCTTCATCTCTAGGCCCTTTATACTCTGATTCCCGTCCATTACGAAATATTTTCAGAGTAGGGTATCCTGTCACTCCATATCTAGTGGCCAGCGAACTTTCTACGGTAGCGTCAACCTTAACTAATGGTATTGGTGGTGTGCGTTGTTTTAATACCTGAGCAGCCTTCTCATATTTTGGAGCCAGGGTCTTACAATGTCCACACCTTCGATTAGAACAAAATGTCACTGTATAAGCATGCTTTATACACATGTTATAAGTACTGTTAAACAAAGCATACAAATTATCTTGTCACAACATCAAAAATGTTCTTATCTTTTATCCCATCATAGATAGAAATCTGGATATTTGACTTCCAATCTTTTTGGGAATAATTTATTCTCATCAAGATTTTAATGGGGCTACTATAGAAACAAATTTATGGTCCCAATGTGAATATGGCTTTTTTTTATATTAGATTTACCCCTGACAACAAAAGGCACCATATCAAAAATAAACAATAAATAACCATATCATAAAAGAATGATGTATGAAAAAGATACACCACCATGCTATCCGGGGAACCATTTGTTTAAGATGGACAAAAGCAGTAACTAAACTTATTGCAATGTTTCACAGAAACCAGGATCAGGTTCTGGGAGACAAACAAGTTTGATTTAAAGCACTAATTATTTCAACTCACCAAGGGGCATAAAACTCCACCAGAGCAAGTTCTTGATTGTTAATAAATTCATCAAAGTTGTCAGTCTTCAGTTCTATGACGGCAGGAGGAGGAGGTTTCCAGTCAGGAGAGGCTTTCTCCTTCATGTATGCAATTATACCTGCAAAATATATCCATCAATTTCTTCTGCTAACATTTACGAATCATGGGAAGTCTACAGTGTTGGTTAAAAAAGAAATTCCATGGACTTTGTAATACTTGTGCATTTAAATTGGTCACCAGAACCTGTATCATGCATTCCGAGGGGTCGTCGTGGCTGTGATGGTATGGTAGTTGGATTTACAACTATCTGTGCAATCAGACTAACTAACAAACTAAAGTTGTGAATTCGAATCCTGCTCATGGTGAGGTGTACTCGATACAACATTATGTGATAAAGTTTGTCATTGACTGGCAACATGTCGTTGGTTTTCTGGTTTCCTCCACAAATAAAACTGACTACCACGATATAACTGAAATACATACACACCATAACCTCTAACCCTGAGACGGGTCTTATATTTAAGAGATACAAATGTAACTGTATTGTATTTCAAGACTTAGTTTAAACATATTTTATTAATTAATAAATATAGTACAATGACATAAATTGTAATATGATACAATACAAATAATTAAAGGGATTCGAAAACAAGTTTTAAAAAAACTTATATTAATT
>MJUT01036961.1:283335-306649 GCA_002080005.1 Gigantidas platifrons
TGAATGTATGAATGAGAATGATTGACAACATAAACTTATTTACCAATACTGATTTGCCGTAAAAAGAAATCAAATCGGATTCATAAGTTATTCATGGATGACGACTGCATTTTATAACACAATTAAGCACAATTGAAAAATAATAGATAAGACAATATCAGGGTAGCATATTAGATGCATTATTATTTGCTACACAGTAATACTATTCTTATTTTACAAACTGAAATTGGTGCACTCGATTTCTTTCAATCACATGTGAAAACAACCACAAGCGTGGGAAAAAAACTTTTGATTGGTCAACAATATTCAGAACGGTATTTTGATTGGTTCGCAAATCACAATGAATAACCTTGACACCCAAATGAATTTACTATAATACAAATCGATTTTTTGTGAATGTATGAATGAGAATGATTGACAACAACTTATTTACCAGTACTGGTTTGCCGTAAAAAAAAAATCAATAAAAAATAATATAGATAAGACAATATCAGGGCAACACATTAAATGCATTATAATTTGTTACTCAGTAATATAAATTGTCAAGTTTTTATTTATTCAGTCAATTTAGAAGTTCTCCGGCTTTACAAAAGTTGGATCGATCTGTCTGGCCGTGGTCAAGAAGGCGTCTTTGGTGCTAATATTGTGTATTTCACCTGTATTGTCCTTCAAGCTTATTTTTCCGTTGGTTGTCCATACGTTTTTAGCTTTACGTCGTTTGACTAACAGCCTTGCATGGTAGCAAATTGTACTGCGCGGTACTGTTAGATCTTCATTTATGTACACATGTCTATATCTTGGATTTTCTTTCAGGTTTTTCCCGCACTTTAAAATTCTGAATTTAACGCCAGGATCTGACAAACGCACAATTATTTGGCGATGTTTAACTATAGCGGCAGCTTGTTCATTTGGTTTACCAACTCTGTGTGATCGGATGATGTCGGTTATTTCATAACTTGGGTCGATATCGGATATGATTTTGCGAACTTTTTCGGTAGTGTCACCTTCTTCCGCCAGTTCCGGAATCCCGGAAATTCTAATGAGGCTACGGCGTCCATACTGCTCAAGAGCATCGACTTCATTTTTTAACTTGCAAGCATCAATTGATGATTTAATAGTCGCAAATTTAGTTTACTGGAGACACATTAGAAGCTGTCAAATATTTGACGCCGTTCAATCAGAAAAGGTGTTACATCAAAACAGAATTAAAATAAAGCTTAGGGCTGTTCCATTCAAGTCTACCTGGGAGGGGGGAACGCCATTTTTATATTTTTCTGTTGGTTGTGGGGGTGAAACCATATTTTTTTATGTTGGGTGAGGGTTCTGAAACAAGTGGCATTCCCCCTCCCTCCCAGGTATATTTAAATAGAACAGCCCTTATTCAAATTGTCCCTACCAATCCAAATTGATTCGGAAAAGTAAAAAGACAGTTGTCCAAAGGAAAAGTAGAAATTTAAAATAAAAATATTTTCTCTTATGTTGTGGCAAGTAACAGCCAGTCAACTTCAAACTATATCTTGTGTAAATGTGCTCTTTGCAGAAGTCACTTTCATGATTTAAGAGGAAATTTGAGGTAGGAGTAAAATTTACCTTCACTCTCTCGTGGACCTTCATAATCGTACGGTTCACCATTCTTAAAGAATTTTATAGTAGGATATCCACTGACATCAAATCTATAATAAAAAAAAACATGTTTCTTTCAACATATCATTATTTGTAAATCTTGAATTTAAAGCTCAAAACATTATATATTTATTGACCTTTGAAATAAAATGCAAATATCAAATTTAGTGCACACGACCTGTTTCTGGAATAACTTTCATCAGATATGCTCAAAATCGACAGATTGGAAAGTCAAATAATTTAAAGTTTTGGGAGAAATGAAACAAGAAACAGTGTGCCAGAGACAGGTTATTAAACACATCAATGTGTACAAACAAATATGGCAGCAAGTGTAATATTTTATCATGAATTGTTTTCTTGAAACAGAGAGTTAAATGGGAGTCTATATCTGCATATATCATAATAACCAACAGAGATTGCGAAATGTGTCAGTCCTGTCAGACATGACCAGCAAAATTCGGGTAGATTTTGCTAAGGACTGACACAAAATTGGTATTTTGCAATAGAAAATTAATGAGGACTGGCATTTTGTTCACTATGACCACCAAACACATTTGCAATTTCGTGAACCCTGAACCAAGCAAGCAGCTCATTGAGTCAAGTTGTACAAAAAATATTTTGCTTTTGTATTTTAACGAACATGATAAAATCACAATTATATTATCATTTGAGGGGCCGTCAAGGCTGTTGTGGTCATGATCGTATGGTAGCTGGATTTACAACTACCTATGCAATCAGTGCCTATCATCACTAACGTTGCGAGCTCGAATCTCGCTAATGGCCAGGTGTACTTGATACATAATGCTATAAAGTTTGTCAAGAGACTGGCGACAGGTTTGTGGTTTTCTCCGGGTACTCCCGTTTCCTCCACCAATAAAACTGACCGCCATGATGTAACTGAAATATTGTTGAAAGTGGCATTAAACACCATTACTCTAGCCCAAACCCTTCATTGGGACTTGACTTATAGTTTGGTTTATAGTAGATTCCGTTTTAGTCAGGATTCAGATTAGACAGGTTTTGCTGTCCTATGTTTATATCATGTCGATAAATACTGCAACTCGTAGTGATACTGGTTCACACAACAGGCTCGACCTGATACAAAGTCTTGTACCACCACACTATGTATGTAATGGGTATACAAAAAAATGTATATCATCACAAAATCTACCTTTGTCCTAACTCTTTGTGTTCTGTAGCATCTACTTTAGCTAATGGTATTGGTGGGTCATTTTCTTTCAGGGCTTTAGCTGCCTTGGAATACTCTGGAGCTAAGGATTTACAATGGCCACACCTACAAATATACACTAACAAATTATGATATATATATAGATATATATAGCTTTAAAAAAAAAAAAATCGAATTCTAACACTGTTTGGTTTAATTTTCAGATGTATATATATATATATATATGTTGTAAACAGTAATGTGATACAGCAATAAACCATTATGCAGAACTCACGAAATTCGTCAGTCCTATCAGACATGACCAGCAAAATTTGGGTACATTTTGCTAAGGACTGACACAAGATTGGTATTTTATAATAGAAAGTAATGAGGACTGACATTTTTTTCACTAGGATCACAAAAACCATATGCAATTTCCTGAACCCTGATTATGGCATTGATTTCATGGCAAATAGGGAGAAAAGATTACCGGTATTTCAGAATAGTGAATTTTTTTACATAATTTTCAAAAAGTTACAAATCATTTTTTTTTTATTAATGACTTCTTCCGGTAGCTCCCTATACTTCCTGGTGATGGCAAAACAATGTAGCTCACAGGACTTTTTGGTCCAGGAGAATTAAAAAAAAAAAAGCACATACAAATCAGATGAATAATAAATTAATTTGACATATGTGAAACCTCAAAATATGTCACTCTTTTAGAAACAGGCGACACAAAAATCTCCGTTCGTTGTTTGCTGGAATTTTGATAACATGGTATAAAATGTGGAGTGAGTGAGTGAGTGATAATTGTTTAATGCCAAATGAGCAATTTTTCAGCTAACGGTACATCATTCAATGAAATGATTGTGATGTCCGCTTTGTTCTAGACCAACACGCTGAATTGGATTTTTATAGTGCTAGCTCACTGAAACAAAAGTGTGCGGGTAGACATGTTGCTCCACTCAGACACATTATTCTGATTCAGAGCCAACCAGCCTTCGCTCTTTCTTACTCCTTAATGCTGCGTGTTTAACAGAGAAGCAACAAATACAGATTTTATAGACTTTGGTTTGACTTGATCGTGGCTCAAAGTCAAACCCACGATCTACCGCAATCAAGGTGACACGCTAACCATTACACCACCGATGCCGTTATATAAAATATGGAAGATTAACACACGACAAATTTTACTTAATTTTGCTACTTACCAAGGAGCATAGAACTCGACCAGTATTATACCCTTAGAATATACAGTGGCGTCAAAATTATCACTGGTTAAAACTAAAACATCATCTTCTTCTTTTACTGTTGTATCTACTTCATCTTCATCATCATCACCATCGTCACCATCATCATCTAATACATAAAAAAAAAAGATTTCATTTGACATATGTTCAAAAGAACAATTATCCACCTATTGTCTGTGTAACATGAATCATTTTTCCAAAATATGGTACTTATTTTTTATAATATGCTCATTCAGGCCACATCAAAAAAATTTCTTGTTCTTCGGATTTTCCAGACAAAAATAGTGAGGCGGCGAGTGAAAGTTTTTTTTTTTTATGAAAATGATGAAGCGAATTTTTTTTCCCACAAAAGGAACTAGTTTTCATTGGTTGTGTCCAGTATATATATATATGATATCTTGAAAATATTGTGCAAAATTATAATGTGTATCCTCCTGGCTAAAACACTTTGAATGGAAACCACTGTATGAACAACATGTACAAAAATCAAAAATCAAATCAAATATTTATTAATCCAATCATGATCCCACAGGGGGCAGTAACACATAACAATTATGATTAATACAGTAGACAGTACATTGCTATAAACAGTAAATGCCAATAATTTTAATTGATAGTATGCTCAGTAGTGATCAGGGGATGTCATACCACAGTCACTTGAAGTTTCGAAAATAAAAAAAAAATAAGAAAAACTTCGAAAAATTTTGGTCATCTATAATACAGTAAATAAGAGAAGTTATGAAATGGGTTTTTGCACCAGCATGTAAACAATGATTAACTGACGATTGCCGGTGCCAAGGGGTGTGCTTTAACCGCCTCTGTCGACTCATGGCATGTTTATTTACTCATCGGTAATGTTTTAACCTACAAGCATCCTCTATCTGCGACTATTCGACAACTTTTTCATCAATTTCGTGTCTACTTTCTATGAAACGGACTCCATGGCGGTAGAGTCTCGCAGTGAATGAAAACTCAGACTAAACGAGGAGTCCAAGTCGGAAAATATCCGGATTATTCGAGGACATATGTCCCGCCATTCTCAACTTTGAAATTATCTCCCCTGTTATTCGAAGTTTTGAATGATTTCACACATGTAAACGATATAAACAGTTAAAATCTTTATATTGTTTCAGTAATTTTGTTATTTTTATTTATGTGTATTTACCAAAGTTCAATATTGAAAGATGTAGTTTAATATTTATTGAAATTATTACCCGATTCACTGCGAGACTCTACCGCCATGGAGTCCGTTTCATAGAAAGTAGACACGAAATTGATGAAAAAGTTGTCGAATTGTGGCAGATAGAGGATGCTTGTAGGTTAAAACATTACCGATAAGTAAATAAACATGACATGAGTCGACAGAGGCGGTTAAAGCACACCCCTTGGCACCGGCAATCATCAGTTAATCATTGTTTACATGCTGGTGCAAAAAACCCATTTCATAACTTCTCTTATTTATTATAGATGACAGTGAAAGAAACTACCGCTCGCCAACTCGCCAAAAGCGAGAAGAGAACAAATTTGGCGAGTACGTTTGTGTAAGAACTCGACAATCTGGCGACCGAATATCGTGAGGCAAGTTCTGATTATTTTGCACTCGCCCCTGTCAACCAGTCTGACGAAGTAGTTTCTCAGTCAATGATTCCATAAAATTTTTTATTCAACAATAAAAGATGTGAAGAAATCCTTCAAAATCGTTGATAGGAATAGCGAATGTTTCACGTCCGCCATATTAATTTCTTTTATTGATAGAAAATGCTAAAAGATGGCGTCCTTTTCCAAACCGGGATCAAATAAAATTAATATATACCTCCCAAAGTTCGATGCAAGCGATTCAGATTATCTTAAATACCGATTTGGTAGAGTAAAACTTGATGGTAGCAAATAAAATTGGGATTGGGTGGACATGGTAAACAGGTAAATGTTTTAAAAATTGTAATTTTCGAGTCAGGGTCGGATTTTGCAGCAATTCATTTTGATGTTCTAAACAGTTATTTCGGAGACATGATTGAATTAAATAAGTACTACAATCGAGTTCATGAGCTATGATGTTAATTGAAAAAGTAACTGATTTGTATGCAGAATGAATAAAGATGCTATAAATCTGTTATTATTTCTCATGTAAAATATTTGCATTGAATCATTGGCGAGTAGAAATATCTACCCACAGGCCAAACTTGGCAAGTGCAATTATAATTTGGCGAGTACAATTTTGAAGCAACTAGCCAAAATGGCGAGTGTTTGAAAAAAATGGTTTCCTACACTGAGATGACCAAAATTTTTCGAAGTTTTTCTTATTTTTTTTTATTTTCGAAACTTCAAGTGACTGTGGTCATACACAGTATATGTGGTACTATTGTACCTGATCTCTCCCAAAGTGCAATCCAGGAAATTCAAGAAGCAGGAACTGCTAACATTTCTGAAGCACCCGAGTTCACCCAGTTTTTGTAGGGGTCTGTGTTGTCTTCTTGTGCCCCATTCTGTTTTGGTCCCCGAATTTCCCGTACTTTGATGAAACTTTCGTTTCTTCCTTTTCCGTAAATAATTGTACTGTACATGTTACTACACTGGTTATGAGAATTAAGATATTGTATCTGCCTACGAATGATCCTTTTGATTTATTACAAGATACCAACAGTCTTACATTATAGGGGATATCAAAAGAAATCGGGATTTAAACATTTTATTACAAGGCTTCACATTGAAAAAAACGAACCGGAAATGTTTACCGATAACAAAATATACGAAAGATACCGGACAGGAAATGATTTTTTTCGGATTAAAGAAAAAAAAAAAAAATGAAATCGACAAAAATCAGAGCGACGATTCCGTCGAACAAGACATCAATTTGGTGTGGCCTTACATTGTAGTTGTAACCAAATGCATAGTTTATGGGTAGGATTTTCACCATTTTGTTAGATATTTTAAAAGCATCATTTCTGCAATTTTAAGAATGGCAGTGACCATATTATACATTTTGCAATTGTTAAATATTCGCTATACAAAAATGTATAGTCATACCAGGAAAGACAGACCTTGTCAGATTATTTGAAAAAATAAAGATATTTATGTAGTACATGTACATGTAATTAGAGCAGACATTTATGCTGATTGATGACTATTGCGATTAAAGCGAAAATTAGGTACTCTAAAAAAAACACAGCCTGGGCACAAAAATTTACTGAGAAATCACATGCGAACATGGTCTTTCCGACATTTGGAAACTTTTGATGCCTTTCATACAAGGATAAGATAGCTTTGAAATGACTAGTGGCAATCAGAAATTTTAGCGGGAAATGCCATTCTAGTTGTTATCCTTGTATGAAAGGCTTTGAAAGTCTAAGAAAGACCATGTGATTTAACAGTAAGTTTCAACTTTCATTTTTGTGTCCAGGATGTTGTCCTTTTGGGAACTTTTCGATGTTTGGATCAACAATTGGATGTGTCTTAAATTGCCCAAAGGATAAATTATTTGACAAATCATTGCAAAAGGGATAATTTGAAAGATCCGTACAAGTGACAAGATTGGAAATTGAAGAGAAATAAAAATAGAACGAGTTGAAGCGAGGAAGGGTCAGTAATGGAGTCCTCTGTAGTGATATTTAAGTGGGTATACTAATACATTGACAGTAAAAATAACATTCAATGGGTCACATTTAGTGGCTTGGAGCAAGTCCCTGTAATCCAGCCTAGCCTAGCTTGAGATACAGACCATAACATTTCTTCAGGACAGAAGTCAATCTCAACGAGATTACACTTTAAACAGGTACAAGCTTCCTAAAAGTGGTTAGCATTCCTTGTTCGTTACCCTCATTGCGTTCGCAAAAGTTCACAGATTTGTTTTCATAGTTTGCACAATAGTTAGCATATTAAATAAGTATATTTTCATGTGAAACAAAAGTTTCAAAACATAAAAAATGCGCCGGTAACTTGAGAAATAATAATGTTACAATCATATGATATAATGACAGTCTTTACCTAGGTCTATTTTAGTTATGTCATCTTCACACGAGACGTATCTGTCAAACGCCAATGTTAGTGCAAGCACCAATAACAATGCTTTTAGCAACTTCATTCTGTAAACTTCTCAAGCTCAACTCTCATAACATGTGCCGAACAACTCAGTCGGTACTACTCCGGAAAAGGTGACGATAAAAAGAAGTCTTCACTGTTAAGCGTAAAAATAGTTCTTTTCTTCAAATTTGATGCAGTTTGATATAAGTTAATGTTTAATCAATATTATACAAGCAAAATATAATGAAAATTATGTAAAACCTTGACGAATATTTCTATGTTTTGTCGTATGCGGATGAATATCACTATCAATATCACTTAGCCAATCAGTGGATGCCAAGTTCGGATTTGCATTGAATGAAACGTGGATTTTCAATTCATTCATTTTTAATGAAAAAAATATTTAAAGGTGTTTTTATCGATAATAAAGACGTTTCTTTCATATAATAATTTAAAAAAAGCATAGCTTGAGTGGACTCTTTGAAGGGGAAATGTGTCTTGCACGATATTCAAGTCACATATATCGATATATCTTATTTAAAATACAAAAAAGGGAGACAGATTTACCAGAGCAGATTTACATATAGTGCCATTTACATAAGTTTGATAACTTGTTTCTGAATTCCATTGAACATTGTTTAAGTATATATATTTGAATAATTGTATGCTGAAATTTCATGAAATAAATATTGGTTAAACTAAATACAAATTTTAAAAAATAGGTTCTCTCTTGGAGTAAAACAACACATTTCTTTTAATTACTGACCGGGTTCTCTGTAAAATATTGAGAGTTCAAAAGTTTAAAAAACAAAAACTCATTTTTTTTTATAAAATCTGATCACTAATCATTTTAATTTTCAAGCATCTATTACTTAGACTTCAGAGCTCTCTTAATTGATCTCAGTTTTTTTTTTCGGTTCATGAAGAAATAAACTCAAAAATGTGGTACACGCTGGGTTATGTGCATGCTTCATTACTCTAACGGACGCTAAAGTTTCTTTGGATAAAATAACGCAACAAATTCAGAATGGAGTATCAAACGTTTGTTTTTACTACCAGAAAAGGTAAAAATTCCATTCCAATTTAGACTGTATGTGCTCGGATAGTTTTGGATGTGAGAAGCATTCTTTTTACAAAGAAGCGATAAAGAAAACATAAATTTTCCTACCAAAAAAAAGGATTGAAAAAAATGAATGTGCTGTCGGTTGTTTGCTGTAGCTGCGTAATTCTGTTTGACGTCGCGTTTGAAAACGGTCTATAACCTGATTGACGTGCTAAATTTGCATTTTAAAATGTCTATTTATTTAGCAGTGCTGAGGTATTAATATCTGTAATTTTGCAGTAATAGTAAACTGTGTTCATATCTATCTACCAACAAAAGTATCGGGGATATGTTCAAGGATAAAGGGTCAAACGGGGCAATTTTATTTTATCCTTGTTCAAAAGAACAATGTTCAATGGGATTCAGAAACAAGTTATCAAACTTATGTAAATGGCACTATGTAAATCTGTCTCCCTTTTTGTATTTTAAATAAGATATATACACGTATGTGACTTGAATATCGTGCAAGACACATTTCCCCTTCAAAGAGTCTACTCAAGCTATGATTTTTTTTTATTATTATATAAAAGAAACGACTTTATTATCTATAAAAACACCTTTAAATATTTTTTTCATTAAAAATGAATGATATATATGACGCTATAGGGCTAATACATTAAAAAAAAACAAAGATGCAGTCCTTGCATCAATCAATCATACGCATTCTGTCAAGTTTTTGGACATTTTTAGAATTTAATGAAAACATAGAAAAAAGTACCTGCCGTGAAAGTGCAAAATGTCGAATTCCACCGCGAAATCGTAATGCAGTTTACAGATGAGCACGTCAATAAGAGATTTCAGGCGTACATAGTTCCTATACTGTGATTTATAAATATTTCTATTTGTGCATGATCTTGTCCACTCAAAATAAATGGCATAGTCAATAGGACTGAAATCATTGGTTGACATTTTTGTAAGTTGGCCCACAGGGGCTCGTTGCACGGAATTACCCCCCCCCCCTCCTTTTTTTTTTAAACTTAATGTTTACTAACAAATTCTTTATTATCTCATCTCTTTTTCCTTTAAAATTTAATTTGTTCGTGTCCATATTCATACAACTTTATGCTTACAACATACAACTTGCGTGTGTCTACCCAATATCCAACTAGGGTCGACACATGCAAGTTGCTGTTGACATAAGATTGCATGTTGAATGGGAAGAAATCTTGGGATGGTCTCACTGCCGGAATTAGATAAAGAGAGGTCCTAGACAGTAATCCCCTCCCAATTCCCCACCTTCACGACTATATGAAGATGGAAGTGTGTTTGATCAATTTCAATAAAGGCAAAAATGATGAGGGGTGTTTAGAAATCTGCAATATTCTGTTCAATGGAGTGCAACTGTGTAAGGAAATTTATTGAAGAGTTGTTTAGAAAGTACAGTACGTTATGACAGCACAAGTGTGAAAGTCCAATACTAGTAACAGTGTTAAAAATAATATACACCTTGGCCGGAGGTCGCACTGGGATCATGGTCTTCATATGTTTGTGTGTCAAGAGAACCGGTACCTAAAGTAGATAGTGACACATCATCTATGTACATTTCAAATGATTTGTTATACAAAGACAGATAACTCTTTAGACACTTCTGTAAACCATTTCTGAAATGTGAAATAGAGTTGTCTTTCTTGAAATGTCAACTTTTAAATGTGGTAGTTCATGTTAATAGACAGATTGTGAGTTTATTAAGTATTGATTATGTTATTCTATATATTTGTTTGTTACAAGTATAAATTGGTGGTTATTTTGAAGATCCTTTCAGAAGACAATTGCTACATGTATATATATCTCTAACTTTTGTACATATTCTGGAATATTTTTATATGCTAATTTTCTGGGGAGTATATATGTGTAATACCATTCCGTGAAAATAACATATAACTGGTCACACTTTCGCATGGACCAAACTTTCACTTGGTCTTTGAATGCCCACAAAAATGGAACCTAGATTGGGTTAATAATTTATCCAAAACTCTTACCTTGTTCATTTAAGATGGGTTTAAACTTTACTCCCCCCCTCCTTTTTCCCTGTTAAATAAGTGAGTTCTGAATAATATTTAGGAGTGATTGTTGTTGAACGCCAACTCAGCAATTTGTCAGCTATATCATGGAGAGAACAAGTTAATTTTCAATGAGATGATGATGAGGTCAGCTTTGTAGAAGTCCAACACCCTTATTTTTTATAGTGCTAGCTTACACGTCACCCACTCGTACACATTAGCCAACAAGTATTTGCTCTTTCTCCTTAATGCTGCGTGGTTAGCGGAGAAGCAACAAAAACAATTTTATAGTTTTTGGTTTGACCCGATCGGGGCTCCAACCCATGATCTACCACACTCCAGGCGAGAACGCGAACCATTACACCACCGATCTTTAGTTAAAGATATACCAAGCTAATGTTTTTGTCAAACTTTTGCAACGATTTACATATGTTGATATTATTTTTGTACTTATTTCTGCATACAATATATACAAAAGTGCAGTCGTTTGATTTTTATAGCAGATACAAAATTTTAGAGCATCATCTATTTCGTTTAACCATAATGAAAGCGGGAGGTTTGGCGCCATAAAATATGATTCAACCCACCATTTCTTTGGAAATACCTGTACCAAGTCAAGGCTATTGCGGTTTTCCCAGTTTTCCGGTTGTTGACTGATTTTGTCTGTTGATTTATGAGATTTGCCTTTCCCTTTGGAAGATTGCTCGGTGTTCGGTAATTTTGTTTGTACCCTTGTTGGGAATTATAAGGAACAGAATAATTGTAATTTTAACGCATCAGGTTACTTCAATTAAATATCGAGATATAATAGCATTCCCAATATTGTAAACTTCAAGCAAGAATACTTGTAGCAATTTAATCTAACGAGTCCAGAATGCATTTCTGAACATTTAGGCGAGTCTCACCATTGTAATTAAGAATTTAAAATTTGAAAATTTTGGCGATTCCCAACTGAAAATAGGCTCGTCTAGGCGAGTTGCAAGGATCTCTGCTTGAATTCTGAGAACATTTGTTGGTATGTACTTTTAAACTTTTATTTTGCATACATATATGATCTAATAATTTGATAACAAAGATCCTGATTTCCTTGATGATGAAGGGTTAGTGTTAACAATGATATCATTAAACCAATTGTTCCTATTGGTTAAATTGAAGTCATTAATTGGTAGCCATAATGACTTGGTTTTGACGATACTGAATGTATTGTAAAATGACCACGGATATGCTACTTTTGTCGTGATAACTATCTCGTTTTTGTCTTCAGACATGACTTATAAATAGTTCACCCCCGGTTTCAAGTGGGGTACGTGTTACTCAATCTTTTGTTTTATGTGTAGTGTTTTATAGATCGTTGTTTGTCCTTTTGTCCTATTTCTTTTGCCCATTGTGTTGTCCGTCTTTCTTCGATTTACGGTTTCTGATTACCTCCCTTTGGTATCTTTAAACTCTTCTTAACACATGAATTTTAGCCAGAAGTAGCACGACATGTGCCACTAGGGAAGCAGGAACTGCTTACACCTCCGGATCACCCGTGTTCATTCGGATTTTCAGAATCTATCAAGCTTTAGTTCTCCGTGTGGTATTTTATCGATCAATCAAGTGAAAGTGCGCGGACCTAATTTTAGTTTGTTTCTCATTATTTGTCGCTTTGTCCTTTTTCTTTTGGCCATAGTATTGTCTGTCCATCTTCTATTATACGACTTCTTATTACCTCCCTTTGTACCTTCAAACCCTTAATGCAGTGCCAGATTTAGACAAAGAGAGGTCCTAGGTTATTCCACGTGTCATGCCCCTCCTAATCCCCCACTATCCCAAATAGAGGAAGATGGAAGAGTGTTTAACCAATATGAATTTAGGGCCTATACAGTGCGCTTTGACAGCATATTCCTTACATATGCTGTCAAAACCCACTGTAATCCCTTGTGTAGTCATATGACAGTGTCAAAACAGTGTCAAAATTATTTTACACCTTATGTCCCCTAGATTTTGAGACTCTAGGCTTCAGCATACCAAGCCTATAGATAAATCCAGCACTGCGTTTATTATTATTGTTATTATCATTATTATAATCATTGAGTTACACTACAAATATTAGCATAATATTTCATGTTTAATTCTACTTTCAATAATATTGAGATATGTCGCTGCCATCAGTTTTCTTGCTGGAGGAAACCAGGGTAGACAACCAACCTACAACAAGTCATTGAAGAACAATGTCACATATTTAAATTGCATCACATACACCTCCGCATCATCAAGAATCGATCTCATAAACTTTATTGGTGATAGGGAATGATTATATGTATATAGTAATTATTGATTGTTTATATCTGTATTGTCGCTGGAGATTCGATTATCAAGAGGAGTGGATTGGGATCCCCTTAACTGGTTTAACCCCGCCATGTTTGTTCCTAGTCTGCCGTTCGACGACTATTTAGAATTTGCTGTTGTCGTTGAACGTCAGAGCGCTTGCCATAAGCAAAACAGCGGATTTTCCTCCGCATCTCAACTGTAGCACATTTCCACCTTTTGTGGCCATCAGATTTTATTTTCTATCCAAAACCCTAATATATATCGCTTCACCAATCATTTTTCTATTCATTCATAACCATCTTACCCTCAGAGAGTGGTGTTACACTTGATTACAGCACGTTTTTTCCTTACACCCTATGATTTGGTCATTTCACTGCCATTTTTTAACGTGATCTCGCGATACTAACTGAAAGATGACAGCAATGCATTGCATGATGGGAGATACTAAATGTAGTGCGCCAAATTAGCATACGTAAACAAACATACAAGACGATATAAAGCGTATTCTGCAGGACAAACAGTTCCATCTACAGCTCAAATCAGAGCAGAAGGAAATTACAAAGTATGTTGGATAGAAAAGATGCATTTGGCAGTGTTATCCGCGGGCTTCGGAAAGAGCATGTCTTACGTTTCCCCCTATTTTGGACAAGGTCAGATCATATATGCAAATCATCTCCCATGATACATTGCGGTAATAGTAGTTCTCTCGAAGTCACGTGACAAATATTTCAAAATGTCAGTGTTCAAAATGACGAAATCATATGGTCTGGGGTAATTGTGCTGTAATGGAGTGTAACACCAATTTCTGAGGGTAAGATGGTTATGAATTAATAGAAAAATGATTGGTGAAGCGATTTATATAAGGATTTTGGATAGGAAAATCCGCTGTTTTGTTTATGGTTTTGTTTATGGCAAGCGCTCTGACGTTCAACGACAACAGCAAGTTCTAAATAGTCGTCGAACGGCAGAGGAATCTCGGACTAGTTTGTTCCTGTCCCAAACCAGAATCAGGATTTCCCCACCCCATATGTCGTGGTCATTTAAGATAAGAGGTTGGGATTCATTTTGTTGATACACATTTTTGTACTAATGGAATTATTGACCATACCTGTTTAAATTTTCTCTTCATAATATCATACAAGACCCGCATTCCCAAAGGCCCAGAGTGCCTGGGGAATTAAAAGGAAGTAGTATAAATGGCTTTCTTAAACATAACTACAGACATGATCAAATTATCCCATAGGCTAGTATTGGCTGCAATCTTGGGCCTCTCGAGCTTGGGGCAATGCTCCGTTTGAGCGGCCCCTAATTTCATTAGCATAAGGGCCCCAAAAGGTCATAAATAAAAACTAGAAAAATATTATAGAAACAAAGACTCGGTTACAAAAACCTTAATTAAATTTGAGTTTCAATTAAAACTTAATTGATTCTTAAAATTACTTGAGATGCACGCGAAATTAATCTACAGTTAAGAAGGTTTAATTGAGACTCAAATTTTAGTAAGGTTTGTGCAACTCAGTCCAGTAATTTATATATTACTTAAAACAAATATATGAAACAGCCTTCTTTAAGAAGCTTCAATGTATATATAACATAATTGCATGTATTTATCACAAATATGACAAATTTGAATTAAAAAAAATTCCTGACATATGAAAATACATTTTTTCAATAAAACGTTTGTTTATAAAGTAATAAATGGCAAAAACTACAAAAAATACATTAAATGCTTAAAATTACATTTTCACAAATAAATACAACAGAAAATAATTATCATTTGTTTTAATATTCCTGTTGTGTATAAAAATTTAATTTTAATGAGGTTTGAAGGTAGTACCCCGAAGTTGGCACGCTTGAATGGTTTTGAGCTGATGAAGTTTCCATTCAGAAGTTACGTGCCAACCTTTTCACCAATCACATAAAAGCAAAGCAAAGCAAAGTTTTATTTAAAGTCGATGTATAATAAACACTACAACATGAGGCTTTCTAAATGAAAACATCGGAGGGACCACCAATTTAACTTTAGGGGGAATCCATGTGTCCCACCTACGAGCCATACTTTTTCCCACTCGAATTTCTTTTTTTAGGCATGAACTTTCCCTCAAAATTTACCAAAATTTCTTGTTGAAAACAAAAGGTTCATATCACTGGAACTAAAACTTAGCTATAGAACAGAATTTATAACAGTTTGTAGACAAGACATTCTGCCTTCAGACCACAGGCACTTCGTCTCAAAAAAATTACCCCCCCTATTCCTTTACATAACACAAGGTTCTTATGTTTACAGAAAAATAATTTCGACCGGCTCATCAATTTCACGATTTTTTCGATCGGTCTACAACGCTTCGGTTTTGGGACATATATAGCCTTTATCTACATTGATTTATCTACAAAAGCATGCATAACACACCTATCTCAGCTGTCTATCAACAACGTCACAGCCCATTTGAAAGACGTCAGACCTACCATCATCTTAATCTCACAACGAAATGGAAATAGCTACAAATGTAGGTCGCACTGAATGAATAAATGAAATAAACGTTGTCAAAAAAATTTGATGAATTCTCTAAAAACAAATGATTATTCTTAATATAATTGTGCAAAAAGATTGTTGATATTATGTCTAGTTATGTTGTTACATGGGTTTGCAAATTCATTTGTGTTTCTATTTATAGACACAACAAAAATCCAATATTTCGAGTTTCTCTAGGCTTTTCATGAGATCCAATGAAAAGGACCAGAAACCTGTATGTTAACAAAAGCGGAAAGCGGGAAAATTCATATATTTGTAGCTATTTCCATTTCGTTGTGAGATTAAGATGATGGTAGGTCTGACGTCTTTCAAATGGGCTGTGACGTTGTTGTAGACAGCTGAGGTAGGTGTGTTATACATGCTTTTGTAGATAAATCAATGTAGATAAAGACTATGTATGTCCCAAAACCGAAGCGTTGTAGACCGATCGAAAAAATCGCGAAATTGATGAGCCGGTCGAAATTATTTTTCTGTAAACATAAGATATGTAAAGGAATAGGGGGGTAATTTTTTTTAAGACAAGTGCCTGTGCTTCAGACGCCATGAACATTAAGAGAGGAACTTTATTCAGAGGGACTTCAGAACATGGAAAGGAATTGTCCACATACGATATCAACAGAGGACATCACCATGGTAGAGATCAATCTTCATCTTTTGTTGACTGATGGAAAACAGATGTAACAACGTGTTCAGTGACGAGATACAACCTATCATCATAGAATACATTTATGCCGTAGCAATGTCCATTATGAACATTGAAATGCCGACTTCCGTTTTTTTAATAAATATTAATGGCGGCCATGAACTTGGAAATTCTGATCCGTATCATGACTGTCATGAATATTGAGATGGTGATGTCCGGATTCTATTCCGTATTGAATGGCTGTCATGATTATTCAGATGGTGATGTTCAGATTCTATTCCGTATTTTAATGGCTGTCATGAATATTGAGATGGTGATGCAATCTCTTAATTAGGACCGATAACTCTGTAGAAAAGATTGATGGTGATGTTCGGATTCCATTCTTTATTCAATGGCTGTCATGAATATTGAGATGGAACTGTCCGGATTCTATTCCGTATCATGACTGTCATGGAAATATTGAGATGGTGATGTCCGGATTCTATGCCGTATGTTCGGGTTCCATTCTGTATTCAATGGCGGTCATGAACATTGAGATGTTGATGTCCAGATTCTATTCCATATGGACGCAAATGATAAATGTAGAATTCTAAGGCATACATCTTTTGAGGAGGTACGTAATGAAAAGAGATTGCATAGTCACTGATACTCTCTGTACCCTGAAAGAAATAGGATAATGTAAGTATTTTAATATTTATAATAATTGTTTTCGTAAGGGACCGACCATTTAACTTGCAGGGGAGGGGGGTATGCTTTTTATTTCGTTCAGGAATTTTTTTTCAGACAACACGTGAGTTAGAATATTTATTTTTTTTTGTCGCGCGAAGCACGAAATTTTTTCTCTCCAGAATTTAGCATTAGGTTATATGACAAAAACTCTGAATCAGATTATTTTTTTTTTCCTCCACCAAAATCAGAATATTATTTTCAGCAACATTGGGAATCATTAGGAAAAAACCATAACCCCCTCCCCCTTCAAGTTAAATGGTCGTTCCATAACATGTAGTTTAAAGCAAAACACACAAAAACAATCAAAAACAAACAATACACAACACAAATACAAATAAACAATCAAAATATACTATGGTTTCTGAAATTAGAAATGGCTCCAGGTTTTCTTTTTTTTATTTTGTATTTTTTTAACGCATTTGACTTGAATTTAGTCAAATTCCTGAAATCGCAGTGTTTTTAAAAAATCGTGTAAAATCTACAAAAACTCTGACTTATTATTTTTTTCTTAAATTGCTGTACATACATGTAGCAACGTTTAAACTATTTTTATTTTTCATTCTAATAATGTTGTTTAAATAAGTGGTCAGTAAAGTTGATAGCCGTAAATAGCTAGGAGCACTCGTTGCATCATTACAACTTTCTATGATAAACGTTTTGTCAGTTACTATTGGCAGATCGCCGGAATTTCCCAGGAAATCCGGTGTACTCGATACAATTTTATGTGATAAAGTTTGTCAGAGACTTTCGGCAGGTCGATGGTTTTCTCCGGGTACTCCGGTTTCCTCCGACAACAAAACTGGCCGATACGATATAGCTGAAATATTTCAACACCATGAACCCAAATCCGAACCCAGGAACTCCCGGAATACCTTCTCCAATAAATAGCTATTATATTGATGAAAGTGTCATTGAATACTAGCTTCCAATCGTAATGGACCAATTTTCAATTGCCCATTGCAAAACACCCAAAATACAAGTACTATAGGATCATACCGACTTTTGTACTCCTATATTTGTAGGGCAATTTCATCGAAATGATATGGTTGGTTATGATTTCTTCATGTTTGATAGCAAATAATTCAGTCATTATATTCCGACTCTCTATGATCACTTCATTATTTGTAAATATGAGTAATTGAGAATTGAACTGTTTACATTGTAAATACATGTTCGATATTTATAAACCATGAGGAAAGATTCAAGTAAATTCAAGATGAAATTGACCATAAAAATGTTGACCGGATCATCGCATTCGGAACAATCAGTAATATATGGTTTCTGATTGGTTGTACTATACAGACAGCAAGTTAAGCAATATGAATGAATGGGGAGTTCAAGCCCTTGTGAGACGATTGTAGATAAAGGACGCAATAATCATTCGAGTTATATTATGTTCAATACAAGTTGTCTACCTTTTTAGCACCATTAGCGTCATACTGATAATACCAATCTGGATATCCTCCAAACAGATGAGTTTCTGGATCAAAACAATGAAATCTACTCCGACCCAGAGCATCTGAAGAATTAACTGTTTTTACACCAAGATTCTCCATACATTTTCCTAATTCAGCGTCTTCCGCTCCGCCATCTTGGCGACATATTTTTGGATTTCTTCCTTTGTTTGCAAGACGAGTCAATGCTTCTTTACTTAAAACATAACCAGCACCCCCACTGTAATATCCTTGTTTAACTATCGTTTTAAAATGGTGTCCAAAATAAACAGGATCACTTGATTTATAATCCTTTAAAAAATACCGAAGATTTTCTAATATGACGTAGGTGTCATCGTCTGCTTTCATAAACCAATCAGCATCGTCTTTATAATGTTCGTACACATATCTAAACGCTTGCATAGTTTTCCCAGTTAGATGTTCTCGTCCTTCTGGTACGTCTAGTCCAATTGTTGGGAAACTGGTATTTGTAGTAGAACTAATGAAAATTAAAGTATTGCATCGTTTGGCCCATGTCTTTTTCACATGTATAGCTTTCTTGTCTAGATTCTGGGGACCCGTCATTATCCAACATAAAATTCTTATTCTTTTTTCAAGATCTTTTGCGACAGAGTTATTGTCTACAAGAGAAAAAAATGCAAAATGAAAATAATACCAAACACTTATATGAGTATAAAGTTTGAGAGTGAGTGAGTGAGTGAGTGAGTGAGCGAGCGAGTGAGTGTTGTTTAACGCCAACTCAGCAATCTCTCAACTATATCTAGGCGAGAACAAGTTAATTTTCGATGAGATGATAAAAAGGTTCGCTTAGTTGGACATTTATAGTGCTAGCTGACTGAAACAACAGTCCACATATAGACATGTCGCTCCACTTGGACACATTATCCGGATTCCAAGCCAACCAATCTTTGGTCTTTCTCCTTCATGCTACATGCTTAGTGGAGAAGCAACAAATACCAATTTTATAGTCTTTGGTGTGACCCGATATGGACTCGAACCCACCAGACATCATGATGCAATAGAAACAAAAGTATGACTAAAAACTATAAAATAAATCAAACAGGAGGCTCCATTGGGTTGAAATTGTTCACCTGAAGCTTTCTCTACGTGACTTCCGTAGATTGTGGGTTCAATGCCCTATAGCTAGCCTATACGATTGATAGCTTAACTCTAACCCTCGACTTAAAGTGTTTGTTCTGTCGTTTTTATAACTTACCATGGTGGTAATGTGTATCATCAACCATGACTGGTTTCACTGGTCTCAGATTTCTGTCTAACAAGTCGTGCATGTCACCGGTGTTTTTTGTAACCTGCATGATTGATCTTGAATCTAGAAACGTTCTGAAACTACCTGATGCAATCCTCGAGGTTTGGTTTACGGTTTTCTTGAACGATGTTAGTGAAGTGAAACAAGCCACTAATAATGAAATCATTAATCCCAATGCCAGTCCAAAAAAGAAGTTCAGCCGGGAAGACTGCATGCCTCCAAATACTGCAACAAAAATATAATACATATGAAACGAACTTTGATTTTTATCAAAACGAAAATAATCTGTCACTGATCGTCTTGGTGTATGTTGTATAACATATTTATTATAGCTGAAGGCTCACCCGAGTCTGTATGTTTTATTTTACATATATTAAAGTACATGTACAACTAGTGTTCAATCAAGTATAACTTTCAGAATATTTTGTTTTTCATATTCACAAAGAAGTGGAACCGAAGACAAAAAGGTGTTTTAACAAGTCCTCGAAATGAAAATTTGAATGTAATGGTCCGAATCAAATTCTTGTATTTAATTTTATATAGTTCTAAATAAAAACTGGAAAATTTACTGGTCCGAACATTTTAGTGTTACTGTTCTTGGGCCGGAGGACTGGTGCTTCGTAGGAAATGAAATCATCAGCATGTTGGACTTCCTTTTGGATAACTTATTAGTCTAGTTCGGAGTGCATATATGTCAACAAATCCTTGATCCACATCCCCAGGAAACAATGTGTGTTCCTATACTTGTCTATCATTATCATTATTTATGGGGAGAAGTTTATTCAAATATACACTACTGACAAACAGAACCCGACGATTTTCTAATTAATGAACAAAAAAGAAAAAATAGAAGCCATACATTTTGGAATACATGATAAGCTTTCAAATGACACATTTTTTTCACGAAAATATAACTTTTTTTTAAAGTAATTTCTAACCGTTCAGGAGAAGATTTTCTCATGACTATAGCCAATGAAAAGATCTCATTTGAGGTCAGTGAAGTTTTCAATAAACTTCAATCATAAATATTGTTCTACAAAAGATTTTCTGTTATACACATCGGCAGATGGAATATCGACTATAGCCAATGAAAAGATCGCATTTGAGGTCAAGTTCGTACAAAATGTTTTGCATGGTACAATTTTAACAGAAAAAAAGCTCACTGGCTGATTTATGAAAGAACCATTTGAATGTCTTCATGTGTTGATAGATATAGTATATTACATATAAGATTTATGTTATGATATTTAACGCCACTTTCAAAAGTATTTCAGTCATATCGTGGCGATCAGTTTTATTGGTGGAAGAAACCGTGCATCAGTGCATATCACCACTAAAGTTGTCAGGTCGAATCTGGCTCATGGCGAAATGTACTCGATACAACATTTAGTTAAGTCTGTCAGTGACTTGCGGTAGGTCTGAAAGTGACGTTAAACACCATAACACTAACCCCTATAGTAAGCTTCCTGAAAGTTTTTCAAAATTGTTTCTCTAATATTTTTTTTATTACTTTTTCAGTTTAAAAAGAAATTAGATTTATCATCTAGACTAATATGTATTTTCTTTGATCTCTTGTTTTATCTGTGTATCTATTTTCCGGTTTCTAATAATAGCTGGTGAATTTTGTGATGATTTTTCTAGTTTCTTCGTTAGGGTTAACTCGAATAATTCAGCGCCCTCTATCCGCTGTAGCGACCAGCGGGAGCGTAATATAACGACTGGATTATTCGGGTTACGTTAGGGTGAGAAAAATTATAATTCATATCTATGTAGATTATTTGAATTCCGAAGAGATACCGACCAAACCAAACATTTTACAATTGTCACACTTCATAATACAATTTAGATATTGTCAAGTAGGTCAAATAAGATTAAACGGAAGTCGAAATTCTCCTCAACTACACTGTATTTAATACATTAAGTGGAAAAAACGGTCTCATTTTTGTATTAATTCAGATTATACTTATGCACAATCTGACATGTATTTAGTAGGAGGCACTTGTGGGAACTGCCATTTAGCTTTTAGGGGAGGGGGTCCTGATGAAAAAATTATTGTTGCCAAATCTGAGAGAAAATAATGAAAATTAAAGATGCTGAAAATTAACAATTAGGCCATGGGGGACGATAGTGTTTAACGGCACTTTCAACAATATTTCAGTTATATCGTGGCTGTCAGTTTTATTGGTGGAGGAAACCGCAGTACCCGGACAAAACCACCGACATGTCGCGCAAGTCACTGACCAACTCTGTTTCAACTATAAGATTGATTTGTTAAAATTGCAAATGATTATTTTTCAATTTGAGAATTTAACTTAGTGAACGAAAACCCAAGAGAAAAGTGTATAATTCCCACGACACATAGACACTTATAGTTAGTTACAAGCAGGGGCGGATCCAGGGGGGGGGGCGGAACCGGCGCCCCCCCCCCCTAAAATTGGAAAAAAATAAGATTTGTTTGCGTAAAATCGTGATTTTTCACACAAAATACCCCCAAAATTTTCGCGCGATTATTTTAAGTGCGCCCCCCTAATTTGAAATCCTCGATCCGCCCCTGACAAGGGCATAAAAGATTTCATTTCAAAGAAGTAATTTGTTACAATACCGTCTTTGATGTCCCTTCTCAAGCCTCGTGGTGTATACAGTAAAATTATAACTACTCCATATAAATATATAACTGACTTACGACATACCAGTCTGCTTGACAACCGATAAATTTAATAGATTTACAAGTGAATTTATTTTGAACTTGTATATCATATACAGTAAAACCTGTATTAAGAGGTCACTATTGGGACAAAGAAACAATGGTCTTATAAGACAGGTGACCTCTTAAAAGAAGCTCAATTCACATGATTTTGTTCTGTGACAGTACAAGGAAATGGTAACCTTTTAATACAGGTGACTGATTAATAGAGGTGGCTGATTAATAGAGGTGGCTGCATGGGTAGGTTTCACTGTAGTACAGGTGACTGCTTAATAGAGGTGGCTGCATGGGTAGGTTTCACTGTAGTACAGGTGACTGATTAATAGAGGTGGCTGCATGGGCAGGTTTCACTGTAGTACAGATGGCTGATTAATAGAGGTGGCTGCATGGGCAGGTTTCACTGTAGTACAGGTGGCTGATTAATAGAGGTGGCTGCATGGGTAGGTTTCACTGTAGTACAGATGACTGATTAATAGAGGTGGCTGCATGGGCAGGTTTCACTGTAGTACAG
>MJUT01036961.1:332363-360703 GCA_002080005.1 Gigantidas platifrons
AGCTTTAGATTTTTTTATTTGAATTCTCTTGTAGTAAAAACTGTTACTGTTCACCTGTTAAAACTTACCTAAAGTTTCTTACTTTATTTAACTATAAAGTAAATCATTTTGTTTGTTTTTTATTAAATTATTTTGTGATATTTTAAAATTATAACCTATATGGAATATAATGAGATAACATCACATGACAAACTTAGAATCAAAGAAAGAGATAATTGATTTTGTTGTTCTTCATCTTAAAAGAGGAAATTAAAATGTGATCATGGATTGGATCATTGGTCAACCACATCATCATCAAATGGGGTCATGCTTTGGGTCTGTGGTCATCATAATCTACTCACATTTGAAAGTCTGGACTCCAGTTTGAGTTTGTATTTCTTGGTGTATGATTTCCTATGTTTTTTTTTAATTTGTGAATTAATTTTTTATACTTGTTACAGGCCTTTTCTATCATTTTTCTTTTCAGTATGCTTTCTGAGATTGAATATTTTTTTCTGAAATTTTGTACTTGCCAAGATCATAATAGCAATTATTTTTATCCACATGTCCATGTAATAAGATAAGAAAACTTACTACACTTAAAAAAGTATAATATTTATTATTCGCATACCACCACCCCCCCTTTTTCCAACCCCAAAAAAAACACAAAAAACCAACAAAAACTACCACACACATAAAATCAAAATCACTTGTTGAGGTCTTGTGTTCCAAAAACATACAGAGGTAGAATTTAAACCTGGTTTGACATCAGTCAGGTGTACAACACGTACTTCATTAGCATGGATCGGCCGGAGTTCCCACTGAACCTGAATAAAATTTGAATTACATCCACGATTTTTTTTAAATGAGACCAGAATATAACTCAACTTTGTTGAAGATTTTTAAATACGATAATTAGGTAACCCCAAGTCCACATTTGTTCAGCAAGTTCGGAATAGGGAATACATTACCGTACCTACAAAGGTCTCAAAATGCTAAAAATGACCGAAAATGAACAACGACTTCAAACCCAAATTTATAAATGGAGCAAGCAAATAACGGGTTTGTTTAATTAACAGACCTTCCTTTATGTTTATTCTTTCGATTTAAATATATTTCAACCTTCATCGGTTTGGAGGACGCATTTGTGTCAGTTAACTGCAGACCAGGGTATTACTCGTCATATTTTTATTGACATCTGGCGTCGTTTGATATTTCTGATATTTCGAGCAGTTATGCGTTTTGTACATGTTTTATTGGTTAAGTTACACCAAACACATGATCATTAACAAAGTTACGATGCATATTATGATCAAATTAATTCAGATGTTGCTTATTTTTGTATTTGAAATACGGCCTCGCGATCGTTTACAAAATGACAGTGACGCCATGACAGTTTTTATCATTAGCTCCCTTTCCCCGCGTGACTACAGATCGGAACTCTTCAATGTCGGCGGCTTTCCCACTGAATCTGTCTTCATTACAATAATAAACAAGACGAAATAAGACTTAAACAAAATTATAAACACAAAACAGTGTACACATGGCCGTGCCATGGCCATTTACTTGATAACATCTTACCATTCTTGAGTTGTTTATGGAAATTATGGTGTAATTGTTCTAAAAATATATATAAATAACTGAACAATTGTTAAATATGAATGTATCCAGAATCCAGATTCACTGTAAAACAAATAAAAAAAACATTTAAAGTGAGTTAAAGATCTTATAAAACCGTTTTCTCTAGTCGCGTCTCGATGTAAACAACATAGATTTTAACCTTTCTACACACAGCCTCTCTAGCATATTTGCAATGAATGATGGGTAATTATGCATTTTTTTGGAATCTTTTATCCTTTTCATATCTATGTTTGATCATTTTATATTTAAACAACCAATAGGATGCTTAATAGTCAGTTATAATTAGACCAGGGTATTTACCCGCCATAATTTTATTTCCAAAAACATCAAAGCAATTTCCGATTTTCAAAGCCGTTTATAAGATATACATTTCACAGTTAATGATCAGTACGATTCAGTCATATAGTAAACATACTTAAGACACCAACAAATTAAAAAAATATGCATAGGGTTTATTACTTTTTCTACTTTATTTCATAAAAAAACACACACATGTAACGTAAACAAATAAATGACCTGAAGCGCCTCGAGCGCCGTCTATACCAATATTGGAGTATTCCCCCTTGAATCTGTGGACAATACGTAACATGAGTGGAGGTACGGAAATGGTGGTTGGCGCTCCCACTGTTTTTGCAAGGATTTTTGAGTAAAAGTTTTAGATATTATTTAAACCAACGTGTCCAATGCCACATTCGGGGACGGAGATGAACATAGTCCGGGGACAGAGATCCGAAGCGACGAGAACGATGTTAGTTGGTATAATTTTGCAAATTTCTTGAGTTCAGTAATTGGGCAAGTGTAAAAATATATCCAACGGAACACTGTGATCATTCAGGAAGATATTGAACCCATTTTGCATGCGCAAGTTGTCCTGGAAATAGTCAAACACTCAAACACAATGTGGGGACGGTCCTCAAAATCGGAATTCACCGGTGTTTTCTGTACGATTACGCTTTACATGCAGCATTAAAAGGGATTATAGAAGCAGAGAAAGGGGGTGTATAACAAAAATGAGGACAGAACTAGAGCTAGAATCACTGGAAGATAGGCGACAAAGCCTCCGTCTCATTTTGATGTACAAGGTGGTTGAGGGGTTGGTGCCGGCTCTACCAACGGACTCTTTTGTCACATTCAGTAAAAGCAAGAGACAAATAAAGCCAAAGATATTTGGGGACTACGTAACCAACAACCCTGTTGAAAAACACCAAACAAACAACACAAAGTGCCTGATCATCCCAAATAGTAAGACAGNTCAATACAAAAACAGCTTCTTCGTGGACACCGTCATACGTTGGAACCATCTACCAGACACAGTTGCATGCTCAAAGTCCCTTGAGGCATTCAAGACCGCCCTAGCGGACCAGCGCCAATAAATCCGGGCGCCTCTCTCTACCGTTGTATAAAAACCGTTCCGGGATCTACAACGTACCCAATACAGATACAGATACAGATTATACAGTGGTCACTGTTGTCATATAGTGTGTCCAAAACGGGGGCAATAATGATTTATATTCATTACGGCAGCATAATGTGTCAATAATCTTTTTCGGCACAAAATTACGATGTGACGTATGGGGACAGAGAAGTCCGTGTAGCCAGTAAGAGGGGACAGAGATCAAATTTGCAAAAAATGGTAAATTTATTGCAGCTGTTCTACCCTTTTAGCGTTCACAATGGTTTACATTTAGTATTTAAACGACATCCTGTTATGTGTGTTCCCTTTCCAACACGATAAGACACACTAAGATTGTGTGTTAATTGTTTTATTTACAACAATTTTCAGGTAGTGGACATAATTATTTGTCACCTGTGATTTGTTCCTATATATTTCATATGAAACCGCAATTTAAAAAAAATGTGAAGTAATTTCTTATCCAATTTCACACAGGTGCTCATTGCACGGACTTACCACCCCATTATTTTTTTAACTTTCTGTTTACAAATTTATTTTCAATAAAATTTATTCATTTCTTTATTATTTCATCTCTTTTTCCTTATTTTAACTTGTACGTGTCAATATTCATACAATTTTATCTTATTTTAACTTGTTCGTGTCAACGAACAAGCTAAAATAAGGAAAAAGTAACATAAGATTGTATGAATATTGCCTGTGTGATTTCAGTAAAATTTTCATCATTTAGCATTAAAACTACATCCTCTTATGTGTATTCCCTTTCCAACACGATAAGACACACCTGGGACTGATAGAATAATTTGTTTATTAGTCCCAGGACACACTGAACTTTTGTGTTGTTTCATTTACGACAACAACTTATTTCACCGTAATGATATCATGTTGTCTTCCATTTAGATCGTTTTGATAGGGTGGAGTTGGGTTCGTTTTTCCATGGAGTAAGATAAGACACTGGCTCATACTTACATTTGAAGTCAAATATGAAGTCCGCAATATCGATGCTGATTAAAGTCGCGTATGATACTAGATCCTTTTGAAAAACTAAATCAGAGACTGCACACTGTTGCATACCTGACTTCAAACGCAAGTAATAGCCAGTGACTGAACTAACCCCGTGACTCAACTCCACCCTCAAATGACGTCCTAGAGAGAGAGAGTACAACTGCTGTCACAAAAAGCTGCTCAGTCAGGAATATGATATTTTGTCACACCAAATAAAACAATTTTAACATATCATTTTAAATTAAATTCTCCCTCTTTTTGTCCAGATGATGCAATGACCCGAAAAAGACCCAGCCTGTGCCCTCATAAGCCAAAACGCTTCATAAGCTAAAGCGCATACGAACTGCAATTCATCCGAATACTAAAAAACGGACAGGAACACCTCTTAAGGACAATACCCCAAAAGCGAGGGGGACGATAAACAGATGCAGTTTAGCCAATAGCCTTAAAATATTTAAAAGATATTGATCAACTGATATCAGGTACAAGGTGACCATAAAATAGCTGTAACTTCGATTCAATCCTGTCACTGGATAATATTAAGATTTNTGTATGAAATTCAAAAGTTTACTATTAAAGAAAGTTCCATATGTACATGTATATCAGTAGTTCTTACTGCCCTTGGCTGTTAGAGTTACAAAGATTTCCAATGAAGACTTCCATAATACATTGTATTTAAGTATTTTAATAACATTACAATTTGCAATTTTACAAATCCAAAAGATAATGTACTTGGATGATAACATGATACCAGATATAAAACCAAAATGATGATGTTGACTATGAAATGCAGTTAGTGAACATCATTATTCGTCACTTAAAACCAAGTTTAAAAAAAAAAATTTGTTTAACTCATTTCTTATACAATTTCAAACGAAATTTTCACCATTAAACACAGAATATTATACATGTACAGTTTTACTGTTTATTTGGACATATTTTAGGTGCAGTTTTAAAATGATCAATGGTTTAATCACAAACTTTAATTTTCTGTGTCACAATTCCATATACCTAAGTATTAACTATTACATTAAAATTTACCTTGCTGATTCTTTAAAACTGCAGATTATGTCCAAATAAACAATAAAACTAAATAATATTGGTGAAAATTTTATTGAAATTGGATAAGAAATGACATAGCATTTTTTTATTTAAATTGTGGTTTCATATTACTGGGAAAAAGAAACGCAGGGTAACATAATATGCTCCTATTTTTTAACTGTGTGACGTAAAATTACGAAAACTGGGCAGACGAATGGCTTCGTCAGTGTGCACTAAAATTGGTGTCTAAAGTTACTCAACCGTGAAAGGTATCATGTGACACAGAGAAATCGCCACGTTACTGCCACTGAAACCGCTTTAACTACGGTAGGCAATCATAATCGCCACATTCACCCAAAAACTGTGAGAAACCGATTGCGCGAGCTTGGTCTGCGAGCTCGTCGACCTTACATTGGTTTTCCTCTCACTCGTGCACGTCGCGCGCGTCGTATGGCTTGGTGGGCGGCACATGGTCCCAGACAATTTCCAATGAGGCAATGGAGACGGGTCTTTTTCACAGATGAGTCGCGGTTCACTTTTTAAAGTCGCCGTTGATTGTGATAGCCGGTAATTTAACAGACGGAAGATATAGGGATGAAATCCTCCGGCCGGTTGCAGTTCCATTTGTGCAACAGCATCACCTAATTTTCCAGCAGGATAACGCCCGGCCCCATGTAGCCAGAGTTTGTCAAGATTTTCTCGCCAATCATAACATTAACCCACTCGATTGGCATCCGTACAGTCCAGATTTATCCCCAATCGAACATCTGTGGAACGAACTGGACAGGAGAGTAAGAGGACGTCGGAATGCCCCCGCTACTCGCGACCAATTAAGGGCTGTCTTGTTGAAAGAGTGGGATAATATCCCCATGAAAAAGATAAATGCTCTGATGAACTCCATGCACAGGAGAGATATTGACGAGTTAATCGATTTCACTTCATATTTGGGGGTACTGTTAAATTGGTTTCAAATACTCATGAATTATTTATCAAAATCTAATGAAATTTTACAAACTTGTTGATTAAAAATTAATATTGAAAAAAAAAAACATTCGAATAAATAATATTAAATCACCTAAATGTTGACCCTGTGCTTCTTTTTCCCTTCAGTATATATAGGAAAAAATCACAGGTGACGAATAATTATGCCCACTAACTAAAAATTGTTGTAAATAAAACAATTAACACACAATATTTCAGTGTGTCTTATCGTGTTGGAAAGGGAATAAACATAACAGGATGTTGCTTAAAAACGAAATATAAACCATTGTGAACGTTAAAAGGGTAGAACAGCTGTACTGGCCACTGGCCACATGGACTTCTCTGTCCCCATATGACACATCGTAATTTTGTGCCGAAAACGATTATTGACACATTATGCTGCCGTAATAACTATAAATCATTATTGCCCTCGTTTTGGACACACTATTTGATAACAGTGATCACTGTGTAGTGCTGCATGTAAGGCGTAATCGTACAGAAAACACCGGTGAATTCCGATTTTGAGGACCGTCCCCACATTGTGTTTGAGTGTTTCACTATTTCCAGGACAACTTGCGCATGCAAACTGGGTTCAATATCTGCGTGGATGATCACATTGTTCCGCTGGATATATTTTTACACTTACCTAATTACAGAACTCGAGAAATTTGCAAAATTATACCAACTAACCTCGTTCTCGTCGCTTCGGATCTCTGTCTCCGGACTATGTTCATCTCCATCCCCGAATGTGGCATTGGACACGGTGTAAACGCTAAATCGTTTTATTTGTCATTCATACCGATATTGCACATTTATAATATACGTTCACTAAGTGAAAAAAATACTAGAAATTTCAAACAAGATGAAAAAAAAACATCAGGGATGAGACCAGTCTCGTATTGTAATTTCAGTGGTAAGAAAATCTATATTTAGAAATTGCGAATACGGAAGAAGAATATTTAACTTTCAGATTTTGTTCCCTCATATATCTCGTTCCAAACTTGTTTTATTTGTAAAATGTCTAGAATATTTTATGCCTGTAATTTGTGTTTTTTTCTGTGTAATTTCGGAAACGAGACAAATAAGGGAACAATATCTTACTGGCTAAGATTTCGTAAAATTCAAATTAAGTTTTCAGCATTTATTTTGAACGTTGTATTGACTCTGTATTCGTTTAAGGTATATATTTCTCGACAAAAACAAAGCAATGTTCTAATAAATCTTACCAACTGATATTTGATATATTAATAAAATGAAGTTTAAAATGTGTAAAGAAAACGGGGATGATACCAATCTATAAAAAAAGAATGCGGAAAAAGAGTGCTTTTCTTTCAGATTTTGTTTTCTTATAGATCTCGTTCCGAACTTGTTTTGCATGAAAATAAAGAAATCTTAAGCATTAAGAAAACAATTAAGTGTCACGGGTGGTTTGCTACGTCACATCACGGATACTTGAACATCGCCTCGTGGTAGGTTTATGGAGTTGTACAATTTAAAAAAAAAGGAAAACTAACAAAACCAAGTAGTTCACCGAAGGACCCACATATCAGACTTCATTATTAGCATACATTCATTGCGTGGAAACCCGTCAGTTTTGCAAACACTTCTGTACAGTTAAAATTCCGGGTAAGGATACCGTTCACACAGAACTGTACAGAAGTGTTTGCAAAACCACCCGTAAATTTGTGCTTGTAACGGTAACTATAGCCATGTGACGGTAAAGATCATGATGTGACGGTAAAGGAGTGCACGTTATTTCTATTGTAAAACAATCTTTAAATTGATTTCCAGGATATGTGTGTGTGTTTGTCTGTTTTGACTGGATTATTTTCCATTAATAACGATCTTGTTTTGTGCTATATGAGCCTCACTGCCTGAGTGGCCTACATGTCATCTACAGTATTTTTTTTTACTCTGGTCACTGCAAACTGACTGGGTACACTCGAATGTATCGGTATATGATAAAGCTGACAATTACATCATGAGAGTCAGTTTCTTTCCCCTTGCACAAATATGGGGAAATATACCAACAAAAGAAACTATAGAAATATTCATTCAGAGGCCATTACGAGGTCTTCAACATGTGGAACCCACACCCATCAGCGAGCTTTGAATGGCCCCAACAAAAAAATAGTAATCAATCCATGGTCACAGCACAATGGAAATTCATCATAAGGTTAACTGAAAATTCTAACGAGACAAAGACACATCAATGACCAATGATAATTCCAGGATAGACGGATTTATCATAATGAATTACGCACCACTGACCAATTACATCTGGGTCTGGTATTACAGCATTTAATTCGAACTCCTCTGTGCAACGAGATTATGTTATTGATGACTCCCCTTGATATTGTACAAGTTCACCTGCTTCTGTGTCATTTTGACGCACTGTGAACCTCAGGGACGCCACATCTTGTTTGAAATTTTTAGTATTTTTTCACTAAGTGAACGTATATTATAAATGTGCAATATCGATATGAATGACAAATAAAACGATTTAGCGTTTAAATAATATCTAAAACTTTTACTAAAACATTCTTGCAAAAACACACGATCTTTTTACCTTTACCGGCGAAATACATTTTTTTCCACATTTGTTTTTATTATAATTCATCGTAAAAAAAACCGATATGTTTTAAAGATCAACATCAAAAACCATGTGTCCAAGCTCATACACAATTGTTTATTATATAATTAGCTCACATCTAATTGTCATTGTTGACTTGTTCGACGTTCATTGACAATCAACATGCATTAATCACCACGTGATTATCTTTGTAGTAGGCGCGTGCCGACAAAAATGCAAATATCGTCGTTAATTTTAAGCTTTTTATTATAAAAATTGACCATATGAGATTTTTGTTAAACTGACAATTCATTTGCAACCTTCTTTGTGCACATAGGACGTCTCTATTATGTCCTTAGTGCACTTTTATTGTTCTTAGTGCACTAAGGAGGTCCTTTGCGGTATTTCTACACACCGGTCGAATTATATTATTTAAAAAAAAGTGTGTGAAATTATTTACCTGTACAATAATACAGGAAATAAACGCACTGGGGGTTCTGCCATTTTTATGGCTTTGTGTATAAATAATATTAGGATGTATTGTACTCCCCTGTGTGGACCTTGACTTCTCGAAACAATTTACATAATTGCAAGAAAAAAATATCTGTAATCCAGAAAAAATTCAAGGACAGAATCAAGCCAAGTGTTAAAAATTACAAACAAACGTTATTATCGGCGTGTCCACAAAGTGGCTATTAAAAGAGGAAAATGCACACTCTTGACATGAAATATTTTTAATCAGGTGGAATATTTTTAAAGACTCATGAATAAATGAGTGAAATAGATGATACAATCTGTCAAATCCGTGTACTAAATCATGAACACTATTTCCGGTGAGCTCCGCCATGTTGGATTTTTCTTGTTCGATCTTAAAAATTTTGTCATTTTCAAATAAAATTGGAAGTAATAAGAACACAAATTAAACTGTTAGGAACTCGATTTTCGGAAAGAATCATTATTCAGCTTCTACAGGATATCAGCATATTTTTTTCATATTAATTTTATTGATTAAATTTGACACATTTCGAACGATTGAATTTACAAATTACCGTAAATTAATAGGGTTGAACATGATTTATCGAGGTTTTTATGCACTTTTTAAAAAATAATTTAGAAATATTTTCTCGTTAAATTAAACTGATACAAATAACATTTTCTTATCGATAAACATTTCAAGATTATGTGGATATCAGCATAATTTTTAAATATTGAGCAGATTTTTTTTAATAGCGATTTAAAGTTCAATCACCGTGCATTCTTTGTTAAGTTTGTACGTTGTTGCCAAAAAATTGATGAACTTCAAACGTCTAGGGACGAGACAGGATGTAAAATTAAGCTGATATAAACGTGACAATTCCAGCTTTCCACATGTCAACTACTTGCAGGAAGATGCAAAACTATCAATTATTTACCAGGAATCGTGGAATTTTTAATTAAAGTACCTAGGGGTCGAGGCATTTTACATACAAATAACGGTAAAATCGAGAAAAAAAATATTGATTTTGAAGTCCACGGACGTAATTTCCCATCGATTTAAACTGAAAAGATTATTATTTATTGATCAGGTAACTATTACTGATTATCGAGAAAGATGCAAAGTAATCTTAAATGGTGTATTTTACAAGAAATTGTCAATTTTCTAGCACCTCCCGTAGCTCTCAAGGTTAAAATTTTAGTGTATAGTTGACCGGAAGCCACGTCACAAAGGTCACGTGATGTCGCTAATAGTTCGATATGATCTGCCATCAGTTTTCCACACAGTTCCTCATCTTTTAAATTTGATTGCTTAATGAGCAGCATTTCTTCGTCCATAGTCCAGATGGACCCACTTTTCCCTTTAGTGTCCATATTTATAATGCAATGTGTTAAACAGACGATAATTTGACAACTTACATCAAAACGCCCGTACTTTTCCCGATGTTTACTAGTTCTTCTTTATCTTCCACACAGGAGAGTTCCACAATGTGTACTGAAGAAACTCCCCCTTTTTTTTTTTTTTATAGACTTTTATTATATTTTATAGTATTGAAATATTTTTAATCAACACGATAGTGGTTCTCCTCAACAAAAAAGAGGGATGTACCGGACAAGAAGAAGAATGCCACATGCGTAGTTGAATTTTTTTTTTACTCAACTGAGAATGTTCTCAAATCTGAGAAAAAAGTTTTGTGGCGTGGAAAAGAAGATTTATTCTCAACTGAGTAAATATTTTCATTCTGAGAATATTTTTATTCTCAGAATATTTTAGCTTTGTGGCGCCGGGGCCAGTTCAGTCCAGTTAAGACCTTAATTTAGATACTAGGAACGCAAAAAGAGATTACGACAGAGCAAATTAATTTAGATACTAGGAACGCAAAAAGAGATTACGACAGAGCAAATTAATTTAGATAGTAGGAACACAAAAAGAGATTACGACAGAGCAAAGTTCATAAGCCATCTGTGAGAAAGAGACTGTGTAGAGATCAATGCTTGCGACCCTGAAACTTCAAAAGTGAAGATATCTGTCTATATCTGCAGGTAATGAACAACAGTTTTAGCAGTTCTCTCGTCGGCAGCAATCTTCCAGATTATCCAGATAAAATCAGTGCCGGATTTACCTACAAGATTGACAGGATGAACCTCAAAATTTAGGGGTCCCCCGGCCAAGGTGTATAATATTTTTGACACTGCCTTTGGACTTTCATACTTATGCTGTAATAACGCACTGTATTCTCTAAACAACACGTACACTCCATTTCAGAATATTGCAGAATTTTAAACACACCTCGGCATCATCGCCTTTATTCAAAATTTATTAACACTCTTCCAACTTCCAACTTCCTTTAGACGCCATGGCTGGAGATTTGGAGGGGTCTATAACGAAATAGCCTAGGATCTCACTTTATCTAAATCAGACACTGGATACAATAGTAGAACCTCTTGTTTATGTTCTGTTTTAGCTACAGTAGAACCTCTTGTTTATGTTCTGTTTTAGCTACAGTAGAACCTCTTGTTTATGTTCAGTTTTAGCTATGCAGAAGATCCTCTTGTTTATATACGATAGAACGTCTTGTTTATGTTCAGTTTTAACAACAGTAGAAACTCTTGTTTATGTTCTGTTTTAGCTACAGTTAGAACCTCTTGTTTATGTTCTGTTTTAGCTACAGTAGAACCTCTTGTTTATGTTCAGTTTTAGCTATACAGAAGATCCTCTTGTTTACATACGATAGAACGTCTTGTTTATGTTCAGTTTTAACAACAGTAGAAACTCTTGTTTATGTTCTGTTTTAGCTACAGTTAGAACCTCTTGTTTATGTTCTGTTTTAGCTACAGTTAGAACCTCTTGTTTATCTTCAGTTTTAGCTACAGTAGAACCTCTTGTTTATCTTCAGTTTTAACTACAGTAGACCCTCTTGTTTATCTTTATTGTTAAGGACAGTAGAACCTCTTGTTTATCTTTATTGTTAAGGACAGTAGAACCTCTTGTTTATCTTTATTGTTAAGGACAGTAGACCCTCTTGTTTATCTTTATTGTTAAGGACAGTAGAACCTCTTGTTTATCGTTATTGTTAAGGACAGTAGAACCTCTTGTTTATCTTTATTGATAAGGACAGTAGAACCTCTTGTTTACCTTTATTGATAAGGACAGTAGAACCTCTTGTTTATCTTTATTATGAAGGACAGTAGAACCTCTTGTTTATATTTATTATGAAGGACAGTAGAACCTCTTGTTTATCTTTATTGTTAAGGACAGTAGAACCTCTTGTTTATCTTTATTGTTAAGGACAGTAGAACCTCTTGTTTTTTTATCTTTATTGTTAAGGACAGTAGAACCTCTTGTTTATCTTTATTGTTAAGGACAGTAGAACCTCTTGTTTATCTTTATTGTTAAGGACAGTAGACCCTCTTCTTTATCTTTATTGTTAAGAACAGTAGAACCTCTTGTTTATCTTTATTGTTAAGGGCAGTAGAACCTCTTGTTTATCTTTATTGTTAAGGGCAGTAGAACCTCTTGTTTATCTTTATTGTTAAGGACAGTAGAACCTCTTGTTTATCTTTATTGTTAAGCATAGTGTTAGCTAAAGTAGAAACCTCTTGTTTATGTTCACCTTTATCTACAGTTGAACGTCTTGTTTGTGTTCAGCTTTATCTACAGTTGAACGTCTTGTTTATGTTCAGCTTTATCTATAGTTGAACGTCTTGTTTGTGTTCAGCTTTATCTACAGTTGAACGTCTTGTTTGTGTTCAGCTTTATCTACAGTTGAACGTCTTGTTTATGTTCAGCTTTATCTAAAGTAGAAACCTCTTGTTTATGTTCAGCTTTATCTACAGTTGAGCGTCTTGTTTATGTTCAGCTTTATCTACAGTTGAACGTATTGTTTATGTTCAGCGTTATCTACAGTTGAACGTCTTGTTTGTGTTCAGCTTTATCTACAGTTGAACGTCTTGTTTGTGTTCAGTTTTATCTACAGTTGAACGTCTTGTTTATGTTCAGCTTTATCTACAGTTGAACGTCTTGTTTGTGTTCAGTTTATCTACAGTTGAACCTCTTGTTTATGTTCAGCTTTATCTACAGTTGAACATCTTGTTTGTGTTCAGTTTTAACTACAGTATAACCTCTTGTTTGTGTTCAGTGATAGCTGGAGTAGGAACCTCCTGTTTGTGTTCAGTGATAGCTGGAGTAGGAACCTCCTGTTTGTGTTCAGTGATAGCTGGAGTAGGAACCTCCCTGTTTACGTTCAGTTTTGACCGCAGTATGAATCCTTTCTTAGTGTTCAGTTTTAGCTACAATTGTATCTCTTGTTTGTGCTCAGTTTTAATTACAGTAGAAACCTCTTGTTCGTGTTCAGTTTCAATTACAGTAGAAACCTCTTGTTTGTGTTCAGTTTCAATTACAGTAGAAACCTCTTGTTTGTGTTCAGTTTTAACTACAGTAGAAACCTCTTGTTTGTGTTCAGTTTCAATTACAGTAGAAACCTCTTGTTTGTGTTCAGTTTTAATTACAGTAGAAACCTCTTGTTTGTGTTCAGTTTCAATTACAGTAGAAACCTCTTGTTTGTGTTCAGTTTCAATTACAGTAGAGACCTCTTGTTTGTGTTCAGTTTCAATTACAATAGAAACCACTTGTTTGTGTTCAGTTTCAATTACAGTAGAAACCTCTTGTTTGTATTCAGTTTTAACTACAGTAGAAACCTCTTGTTTGTGTTCAGTTTCAATTACAGTAGAAACCTCTTGTTTGGATTCAGTTTTAACTACAGTAGAAACCTCTTGTTTGTGTTCAGTTTCAATTACAGTAGAAACCTCTTGTTTGTATTCAGTTTTAACTACAGTAGAAACCTCTTGTTTGTATTCAGTTTCAATTACAGTAGAAACCTCTTGTTTGTATTCAGTTTTAACTACAGTAGAAACCTCTTGTTTGTATTCAGTTTTAACTACAGTAGAAACCTCTTGTTTGTATTCAGTTTTAACTACAGTAGAAACCTCTTGTTTGTATTCAGTTTTAACTACAGTAGAAACCTCTTGTTTGTATTCAGCTTTAACTACATTTATTTTGGGGTTAGTGTTGCTCAATCTTGAGTTTTCTCAATAGCGTTTTTGTCATTGCATTGTAGATTTGTACATCGTAAAGATAC
Source organism: Gigantidas platifrons (assembly GCA_002080005.1). Taxonomy (NCBI): domain Eukaryota; kingdom Metazoa; phylum Mollusca; class Bivalvia; order Mytilida; family Modiolidae; genus Gigantidas; species Gigantidas platifrons. The sequence goes on from MJUT01036961.1 coordinate 346,606, forward strand.
GTTTTACTCCAGTTAGTTGAAAGGCCGTCGTTGTCGTGATTGTATGGTAGTTGGATTTACAATTACAAATACAATCAGTGCATATCCCCACTACAGTTTCTAGCTTGAATCCCACTCAGGCGAGGCACACTCGATACAACATTATGTGATCAAGTTTGTCAGTGACTTGCGACAGGTCGTAGGTTTTCTCCCGATACTCTGGTTTCCTCCACCAATAAAACTGACCACTACAATATAGCTGAAATATAATTGAAAGTGGCGTTAAACACCACAACTCTGACCATGAGGATAGCGTCACTTCCGGCGAAGACATGTTAGGTGTAGACACATAGAAGGAGAACCGTTGATTCAGCCAGGTTTGCAGATTGTAATATAGGGTACACACAATTTCTGAATACAAATTATTATATCTTGCTACCTGTACGCAAAATTGATGACTGCTTCCCGAATGCAACTTATTATATTGTGCTACCTTAACTCGAATAATTCAGCGCCCTCTATCCACCATCGCTAGTCGAGTTAATGTAGCAAAGCGTAATATAACAACTGGATTATTCGGGTTAGTGCTACCTATGCATAAAATTGCTGACTGGTTCCCTTATGCAAATTATTATACCGTGCTACCTATATATATAGAGATCGAGATGACAGTGTCCGGTCCACCAGTCAGGGCAATGGAAGAATAGAACACACACGACTAGAGTATGTTTTACTGCGTAGTACTTAATTAGACCACGATCAAGCAATGAACTATGATTGATTGATTGATTGATTGATTGATTGATTGATTGATTGATTGATTGATTGATTGATTGATTGATTGATTGATTGATTTTGGTGTTTAGTGCCACTTTCAGCAATATTTCAGCTATATCATGGCGACCAGTTTTCGTGGTGGAAGAAGCCGGAGTACCCGGAGAGAATCACCGACAATGGGCACGCAACTGGTAAACTTTATTACTTGCGACTGCGACTTGAGTGCACCGTTTTTTGTAATTTACAAAGCCGGGCGCGAACCCACGCCGTATTGGTGATAGGCTTGCATGAGTTGTTATGTAATTCAACTACCTAACTCATTGAGCCACCCGGGGCCTTATTTATAATTGGAAAGAAAAATATAACAAATGAAATGAATAACAAAAAAATACAACACTGTCGAAAAAAAAGTTCCAAAAGCTAATTGAAAAATCGTATAAACAGCTGCTAAATTGATACATCTAACACATCCTAGTACATGACCGCTCACTTACCTGGCTTGGTACAGGCACTTCAATAAAATAAAGTGGCGGGGTTAAGCTAGTTTTATGTACCCAAATCTCCCCTTAGTGAAATGGCGAGGTCATATAACTAATATCTGATGTTCTCGTGGCAAGTAGAATTCTGATTGGATAACAAGGTACTTCCAAAACTTCAGGGAGGAATTGCGGTGACAGAAAATCAATAATCTCTCTCACCTATGTGCTGTCCATTTACATTGTGCACAGCAGACGACGTCTCTCACCTATTGCCTGTACTGTGTATTTCCTACGGGACAGAAAAATCAATAATCGTATGTTGTGTATTTGTCCAAAGATACACGTAATTTATGTTTTTCCTATAATAAGGACCTACTTATTAATGTTGGAACATTCAGATAAAAATGTTATCAGTCTCGAGATGTTATATATCCCGTTTTAAAGGGCAGTGGTTTTGTTAAAAGGTTCGGCTGACGCCTCACCTTTTAACAAAACCACTGCCCTTTAAAACGGGATAGACGCCTCATGATCACCTTTTAACAAAACCACTGCCCTTTAAAACGGGATATAACATCTCGAGACTGATAACGTATAGTATACGTGTTTTTCTCATGTGAGTAAAATGCCAGCTCTCACGTAATATATGAGTAAACAGCGTTGATATAAAAAAAAAAAAAACGTTTGAATCTTGAATTTTATGCAAACTATATTTAATCTACGTAACACGGAAGTTGTCATATGTATAATATTATCTCTATTGAAGAGAGCCGACGGCCTCAAACATCATTTAAATATTATATACTAGTATATATAATCTACATAACACTGAAGTTGTCACATGCATTTAACATTGTTCTATTAGAATTAAGGAGAGCCGAAGGCCTCAAACATCATTTTAATATTATATATATATAATCTACATAACATTGTTCTATTAGAATTAAGGAGAGCCGAAGGCCTCAAACATCATTTTAATAGTATGTAGTATACAAGGCCATCGTGAGACATAAAACATTGAATCGGATACAGCCACTTCCGGTCCGGTTTAAATTGATTTAGAAAATTAAAAAAAAAGGTGTTTTAAAAATCAAATGTCAATAATTTGGAGTTGAACATATTTTTATAATCTGCATTGGAACAATTATCTGTATTTTAAAGGCTTACTTTACATTTGAGAGGAGATGATCACAATGGCATTGTTACACATGGCCGGTCTAGAGAATTCCGAATTCATATGAAAAATCCAGCGCAAACCGGAAGTGTATCCGATTCAATGACTTAAAAATAAAACAACCTACCTTCGCTAAATATTCTTGTCCAATTCGTCTGAGGGGGGCCGGTATATAGACAATAACAGTGCATTGACTTGATATAAAATCGATATACGGAATCGGGGAAAATGCGAGGGTTTCCGAGCATTTTCCCAGATTCGTGCCGAATGCGTATATCGAATTTTATGTCAAGTCAATGCACTGTTATTGTCTTTATACTGCAATCATTAGTGACATTAATGGATATTACTACCAATATTCAAATTATTTAAATAAAAAGTTAGTTACCCACTAGAGGCCCCAACTGATTTCTAAATGTTATAAACGGTCAGTGACCGTTTATCACTTGTAAATATACTAGCTGTCAACGCATTTTGACTGCTCAAATAGCACGATTGCAGTATAAATATATTTAAATGTGGCAGTCGAAAAGAGAAATATCTCGGGAGTGTAACGATATAATTGGGTCAGCGAAAGGATCACAAATAAGCGAAAAATATTGAGGCGAAGTGGGGAAGGGAAAAGGACAGATGTTTACCTTGAAGCAAGGAAGAGGAGGGGGCATATATTTTTTTAATGAAACAAGTGCATGTGTTACTTAATCCGAAATGCATGCGAAATATATGCGATATTCATACAAAAAATAGATAGAAACTACTAAAAATAGATTAGCAATAATTGTACAATACGAATACTAATTAACGCCATATACACGCAAAGGTATCCCATAGCAACACTATAACAATGTAATTTAAATATCTGTCTAATGTCATCTCTTTCAAAGAATTATAGGGGTCGTCGTGTTCATTATCGTTTGGTAGTTTGATTTACCACCTATGCAATCAATGCCTATCACCACAAACGTTGCGAGTTCGAATCTCGTTCATGACGATGTTCTCGATACAACATTATGTGATAAAGTTTGTCAGTAACTTGCGACAGGTCGGAAGTTTCCTCCGCCAATAAAACTGACCACCACGATATAACTGAAATATTAAACACCATAAACCAAGCCAACATTTTGCCAATTATGTCTTGATCGATTTTTTTGTTGAAAAATTCCCTTTATGTATTATTATCATTTTTTTTTTTTTTTTGCGTATATTACTAGAACTAATGAGGTGAATTTAAACGTTGGCTTGATAGAACATACTATTACAGTTATGTAGGTTATTGTCCAGTTGCTGTTTATGTTTAATTTGTTCAATGCGATTTTCAAAGATAACATCAGAGGAGTGACCTTGACCTCAATTTATTGAAAATCGGACCAAATCATCAATTGACGACGTGCTTATAAATACAGTTCTTGTAATTGTCTTTCCAGTGGTATACAGCACAAGTGTGTGTTCGGTTGGTGCAATAAAGTCACACGATTTGGCTTCTAACCACTATGCCCTTGCAACTAGACTGCAGATGCTCAGCTAATTGTATTCCTTAAATAGTAAGGTCCACATAAAAATACTGATATGGCCAATGCAATCATTTCATTAACTACAACGTTGAACACATCTTTTTATTGCAATGGACAAATGCTTCGTATGTTTTACTTTTTTTTTCTTTTGCATTCCCGTTATCAAGAGGGGGCACTAAGCGGTTCAACATCGCGACATTTGTGTGCATGTTCCAAGATAGGATATGAATTTCCAACATCATATGTTGTGTTTCTTTTTGTGTTCAGTGTGTGACGACAAGAGGTGATTGTTCGTTTTATTATATGTATATGTAGAATTGTTGATCATTACTGTTTAATTCTTTTCATGAAACACCCTTGCCTGAGATGCACCAACATAAAAAACAGGGGCGGATCCGGGATTTCAAGTTAGGGGGCGCAATTAAAAAAATCGCGCCGACCGGAGGGAGGCGTGAACATTTTTAGGGTATTTCGTGTGAAAATTCATGATTTTACGCAAAAAAAATCATATTTTTTCCAATTTAAGGGGAAGGGGGCGCCGGGTGCGCGCCCCCCCCCCTGTATCCGCCCCTGCAAAATGTCAGGTTTTGTACAACATAATTTTTATTACCCACAAAAAGCCATAATTTGACCCTTTATTGCCTTGTTTGTTTTCTTTGACTTATTTTTAATTTTATTTTTAAGCTGTTATTTTATTTTAAGTATGATCTCATAATTATTGAGATTTTATTACCAGAAAATATCATTTTTTAATTAAAAAGCCGTTTTATAATTGATCTATAATCAATATAGTATTTTATTACCACTGCATTCCGAAGATTAAAACATAAGGACAACAGCTGCATAATATGTACTAAGAATGTTAGGTCATAGGGTGCGAAAAGCACTGTCTTATTAAATGTATGCAGATCGTGGATTTTATCAATTATATTGTTTACGAATCTGTCCGTATTTTACATACCAGGCTGTTTAATAGAATTCACCATCAACCAATGCATTTGGAGCTTATGTTGAAGCAAATGGTCTTTCACTGAAAAATAGACCTATCAAATTTCCAGTATGGAACTAAATTGAAGGCTTATCCTTTTAATCTTGGATACGACTGTGTTTTTAATCCTTTTTATGAATTTTATTGATTAACAGCCCAATACAATTGAATCCTTTGGCCTTCGAATAGAATCACACTTTGCAAATTTGGATATAAATTTGGATGGCATAGCCTTATTATAATTCATGAAAATACTCTATCGTTAAATCTAAAACCTACCTTTGACTTTGATCGCAGAAAATACAAAAAATCTCAAACAACCCATTCACTTGTTCAACAATATTTTACTGAAATAAGATCGTTGTCATCTGAATTCTTAGCAATATGTATATATGATTGTTTTCAGAGTGGTGATGATTGGGTAGCATCTGCAGCTGTTTCCGGACAGCAGATCTCAGGGGCGGATCCATGGGGGGGGGGGCGCACCGGGTGCGTCCCCCCCCCTAAGATTGGAAAAAATATGATTTTTTTGCGTAAAATCGTGATTTTTCACACGAAATACCCCAAAAATGTTCGCGCCTCCCTCCGCTCGGCGCGATTTTTTTTAAGTGCGCCCCCCCCACCCTAACTTGAAATCCTGGATCGCCCCTGGATCTACTCTCCTCGATCACAATCTATCAGTTCGATCGTCATTGCAGAAGATAATGAAAAACGTCTTGCGTTGAAGTTCGTTGCCTCTTCTGATGAAGCTAAATGCATGATCTAACTATTTGTCTGACCTGTTGGCAATTGTAAATTGTAACTTCCAAAAACGTTTTATTTTCAATAGAGTTGACATCATAAAAGCCCTGTGGCTATCGCTAAATATATCATTTTTCACATAGATCCCTAATCATATAGGTAGTCATAGCAACAAACACATAGATTGACCGAGAAGTTGAGAACTCATTGGATGATCCAATATCCCATTTTTCTATTCCATATGATTATTGTAAGCCTCTTATAATGCAATATGTTTGAGATCCCTGGCAGGATAGTACTGCCTAGCAAATTATTGCACGAAATACAATCCCCAGATGACAACGGAACGAGTGGTCTTGACCAGAGGTTGTATTTACACATAGTTATTTATGAAATAACGAGTAACAACCGTATTTCGTGTAATTGCAATTATTCACTGTGTATTAATCAAATGCGTAGATGTAGCTGATATTCGTCAGCCATTCTACAATGTTTCAGCATTTTCCAACTTATATATAACTTATATATCGCAAATACATGTGTATATTGTGTTATCCTTTTAATTTTTTTCTTAGTTGTACTTAAGACACAAATATGACATATCACCATTAGTGAGTTCGAACCCCGTTCATAGCGAGGTCAACTCTATACAATTATTGACTTTTAATGAGGTCTACTCATGACTATACGGAACTGATCAATGATTGATTGACCGAGGCCAACGGCCGAGATTAACCAATCATTGACCAGGTCCGTATAGTCATGAGTAGACTGAAATTAAAAGTCAATAACTGCTTTATTAAATAATAAGGAATTTTTCAAACTTAATAATTGTTTTATCATTATTCAATATTATTATTTAAATATTAAAATTTAGAAATTTTATGAAAACTTTGAAATTTATGAATCTTTTTGAAAAATTTTATCATTTAGAAATTTATTGAAAATTTTTAAATCTTATGAAATTTTTGAAATTTTGTGAAAATTTTGAATTTTTTTTTTTGATTTTTGAAATTTTTGAAATTTTGAACATAAAAAAAAAATTATTTTGAAATTTTTTGAAAATTTTGAAAATTTTATGAATGATTAAGACGGAATTTGATTGGTCGACACAACTTGACATCTTGGCTTTGGCTGGTCGGAGGGCAAGCCCGAATATACCTCACGTGAGGTATACTCACTGCACGCGAGGTATACTCACTCTGAGGTAGAGTTGAGAAAATGCTGTTTAGGCCAATCAGAAAAAAGCAAAATTCCTTATCATTTAATAATATACAATATTATGTTGTAAAGTTTATCAGTGAATTGCGCCAGGTCGGTGGTTTTCTCCGGGTACTCCGTTTTCCTCCACCAATAAAACTGACCGCCACGATATAACTGAAATTGTTAAGTGGCGTTGAACACCTTGAACCAAGCCAAACCTAAGGGGTACTCAAAAGCCGTAAATCGAAGGACAGACAATACAATGACCAAAAATGACAAAACAGACAAACAATAATCTACAAAACACTATATAGAAAACTAAAAATCGAGCAATACGAAACCCACTAAAACCGAGGATAAACTCAGGTGCTTCGGAAGGGTTAGCAGTTCTTGCTCCGCTGGTGGCATCCGTTAATATCAATTCAATAGTCAATAACTGATCTTATAATATTTCTTTCTTCATTTTTTATTGCCATCAAATGGATTATGCAATAATAACAATAATTTCTGCAAATCCCATTTTGTCAATTATTTTTTCATTGTTTTTCTTTTATCTTTGGTTTCAGATTTGTTTTTATTTCTGCAGCATCGATTTCTATAAAACATATCGTCTTAGATAGTTAATTCACCTTGTATTGCTTAATAATAATATGTTGTTGTTGTTGTTGTTGTTGTTGGTGGTGGTGGTGGTGGTGGTGGTGGTGATGATGATGATGATGATGATGATGATGATGATGGTGGTGGTGGTGGTTGTCGTTGTCGTTGTTGTTGTTGTTGCTTACAACACCTGCTTCAATAAACATGTAATCAATTACTTTATCTGTAATTTTATTTTGACAAAATTTAATAAATGTTTGTTTAAAAAGTATGACGCGCAAGGTTAATATATCTTGTTCAAAAGAGTCGTGTATAGCCTCGAACTAGCACACAGTAAATTCTATAAGGAGAAACATTGATTGATTGATTGATTGATTGATTGATGTTTAACGTCCAGCGAGCAATTTTACAGGAGGAGTATAAGGAGAAACATGGAAACATGGACACAAACATAAATTAAAAATAGATCCAAGAAGACATTAGATAAGTAATAATATTCTTATCTTCAGTATTGTATTTTCTCGGACATGTAATATCATCATTCTGGATACGGAAGTTAGGGGTACCGGATATGGAAGTTAGGTTAGGCTGACCCATACGGATTTTGCTTTTTTTCTTTTTTTTCTTTTTTTTTTTTGCTTTTGTTTTTTGTTTTTGTTTTTGTTTTGTTTGTTTTTTACATATTTTGTTTCTTTGACTGTTTATGTGTTTTTCTGACAACACATCGTTCCTTTAAGCGGTAAACATGATATGTTAGTCAGTATCAATTACCGCATTACATCCTTTTCATCAATTAAAATTCTTATTTCCTTAATAAACGATGATAAATCACCGTTTTCTAAAACTAGTTAAGTAAATATCCACCATACATAGAAACAAACAAGAAAACACAATCATACTTAATTCTCTCATATCGGTTGCTATGGAAAGACGTTGTACTAGCATTGAGATAACAGTACACCTTCATATAGCAAATTTCTGTAATAATTTGTATTGATTGAGTGAGTTATATACATGTACATATTTTACAGCTTAAAAAGTATAATTTAATACGAAATCATGGCAAGTTCACGTCTATGCCGAGATTGAGAGCGTTGTATACATGTACATATTTTCGAGCTTTAAATAATTAATTTAATGCGACAGCATGGCAAATATACATCTATGCAGAGACAGTTTTGGTTATTTTAATGCCAGTATTTTTCAACTGTGGACCTGTTCAATGTGTTATTATTATTTATTCCCCGAATCCATACATCTACAACCAAACTGGGACAAAAATGATCCACAACTAGTTGGAATTAATACAACAACGGATATTAATATTGTTCCGAACATTAATAATCCAACAAATGCTTTAAATGTTTGCAATTTTCTGGATGGACTTAATTGTGACCGGTGGAAAAGCTGCTGTCAATCTGCTGTTAAATGTTGCCAGCAACAATTACTTACTAATTACACTGCCGAGCGTAGATGTGGAAAGAGAGGAAACAGAATCAGGTACGACACTAGTTGTCCAGACACATGGAGTGGAGGATACACATCAGATGATGTCAAATGTCCAAAGACATGGGATGGATTTGGTTGCGTTGAACAAACTGACGCAGGAACGTCGAAAGCTATTAAATGCCCAGATTTCATCGAATATGGATTTTCATCAGGTAATTTATTATTGTTAAGGACAGAAAATTTAACATTTTAATTGGGGTTATATTTCTTAAGAACCAGAAAATCTGTTCACGCAAAACAAAAACAACAATTTTTATTTGATAAACGGTGATTTTTTTTTCTTCAAACTGAACCAGAATGTCTTGTTGAAAACTGTAGTTTCATGTTTCCTCATTTCTTTTATATCTTTCAGGTCATGATAATAGTTTCTTTCGAATTTTCCAACAGAATTTGTAATTCTTTTTTCGCGAGAACCTAGTTTAACCTCAGTTTTTTATGAGGTCCGCGTTGCTCATCTTTTTAATTTGTTGTGTCATCATAACATGTGTCTTGACGTTCTGAGTTCCGTGTTGTGTGTGTGTTACAATGTCCGCATGGATACGATGTTCGGTTCGTCTTTACCTCCAGTGGTTTGTTGAAGGGTGCATGTCTTATTTATGTTATTTGTGTTTGTTTGTGTATAGTGGTGTTTCAGCACATATTGTGTTGTGTTTTTGTTTTGTTTTTCTTCATCTTGTGTCCATTTATTGATTGCCCCTTCGGAATTCTCTAACGCTTATTATCTACAATGTACATATAGATTCTCCTTCAGTTGCCCGTGGGTTACGATATTTCTCCACTCAAGAGAGATAAATTAAAATTTTTAACCACAAGACGTTAGGCGAGTGGTTAAAATATTTAATTTAACTCTCGAGAGTGGAGAAATATCGTAACCCATATGCGCAGCTGAAGGAGAATTTGTATCTCCCATTATTTAACACGAACTTTATTTCAAAAGCCGTCAAACGAGGCAAACGAGTCAAATGCGGGGAAAGGCACGAGACATTTTAATCCTCTAGAGTATTACAGATTTTTCCACCACTGGTTCAGCGGGGTTAAAACGACGTCATAATGGGAGAAAATAATTTAACAGCTCTAGTTATATCTGTTGTCAATTTAATGACATTGGCTTTCGTTCAAATGACCAAACACCATTCGGTTGAATGAAATCAACCTTAATTCAAACTATCAACAACTATTTCCTTAGCATTTTTATAATACTGAGCTTACTATTGTCATCATATGGGTCCGTCGTAGTGTGTCATCGTCGTCGTACATAAACCTTTACATTCTACCTGAAACAACCGACCATTTGAAACTACACATGGCAGGAATGTTTTACTTTTGTTCCAGAAACAGATTTTGCATATATCTTTGTGTTTGCAAGATATAGAACCAACACCTACACCTTTGAATTTAGTGTTTTAAGTTCGATTGTGATAATTTTCTTCCCTTTAGATTACTTGTCACATTCATGAAGGCAATATTCACTCAGACAGATTTGGGCTAGTTATTGTGGTTTCAGAGATACAAAAGTTCGAACGGAGTCAAAGACACATACACTTACACGTTTTATTGGTATTCTTTGTCAGAAAAAAAATGCCGTTTAAAGGATTACCACATATCTGTTGTACTTCTTACCATATCCAATATATGAGGGGACCAAAACCGGATGGACAACCATTTTTTATTTGTAAGTCCGATTTTAATGCTTCCAAAAACTAGATGGGTGATGAGAAGTTGGTATGGGTTCAAATCCCACTGAGGGAAGAATAAAAATGTAAACCCATAGAGGGAAGAAAACAAATGCAAATCCCACTGTGGAAAGAACAAAAATGCAACCCCACTGAATGAAGAACATGTGTAAACCCACTGAGGGAAGAACAAAAATGCAAAACAAAAACTGTTTGTCTCTTATATAATTTTACTCTACTACTTTTGAGTTGAACGTTCGGACGTTTTAATATATATACTTGTTTGTTTACAATTAAGAAATACACGTATATACATATGTATCACGCTTTTAAAAGCACAAGTATAATGATGACCTCCAGTTTCACTTTACGTGACAAGCTATCACCTCGGTTAATAAGGCTATATTTATATAGTGACTTTTGCCGAGGGGGTTTAATAGTCCATCATCTTGCTACACGAATATGTGCTGCAGCTTTTTGATTCGAATCGTGTATAGGGACGAACAAGATATGTAAGACAAAATGATGTCTTTTGAAAGGACTTTGTTAGATCAAACTGGACATGTGTATTATTAATCATTTAAAGCTACTTTTTAAATTCTAAATTGGTGCAATAGCCAGCTGGACTCACGATAACTTGCAGACACCAATAAGTGTAAATGCAGGTTTTTGTCTCGTGTGCCCCTTGCAAATCGTGTGTGTGAAATTTGGTCTGAAAAAATAAACTATACCACAATGCCATTTGAACATTTATGACCGTAGTCTTCATTATTATTTTGGGACCATTGTCCCTTCTTAATATTTGCCGGTGGTTCTTCTTCATCAATCTCCATTACTGAGCCGGTGTCGTATAGTAAACCTTCCCCATAGCAGACCTCCCCCCGGAATGTTTACTATATATCCTTCGGAATATTTGCTATATAGTAAACCTTCCCCCTGGATACTTTACTATATAGTAAATATTCCCTCCGGGGAAAATTTACTATATAGCAAACATTCCCCCATCCATAGCCGATCATCCCCCCGGATATTATGCTATATAGTAAATTTCCCCCTTAATCCGGATAATTACTATTGATTCGGAATTTAGCACCTTAATCGTGTTAATTTTAATTGCTATATACAATTAATTATATCAGGTTATGATTAAAAGGTAAACAAAAATGTACGGAGCCATTTTGCAGTATTTGAGTAGGTATGAAGGTTTACTATGCGAAATAAGTACTATATAGTAAACGTTCCCCCATGGGAGAAGGTTTACTATATAGTAAATCTTCCGGGGGTTAATCTACTATGGGGGAAGGTTTATTCTATGACACCGGAACGTTTTTGACATTAACCCTTTCTTTTCCGACATATGTAGGAAACATGCTTTTAATAGTAGCATACGGAACCGGTATAAACGAATGACTGGACATGTAAAACAAAGTACCGATTTTTACAATATTGTACTGCAAGCAAGGACAAAGGTAAGGTCTTAAGTTACCCTCAAAATGTTTAAGCATTATGCCAAATGGCACATAGTGAGCTAGTAACAGAGTGAGACCAACAGACCACTCTTGCAAGTACTATCAGAACACTTTCCCATCATAGACAAACTATCAAACCAAGGTAACTGTGAAACAAACTTACATGGCATACAGGTTCTTCAAATGTAGAAAAAAACGCATTGGTGGTGTAATGGTTAGTGTGCTCGCCTCGAGTGGGTTCGAGCCTCGATCGGGTTAAATCAAAGACTATGAAATTGGTATTTGTTGCTTCTCCGATGATCATGCAGCATTAAGGAGAAAGAGCAGACTTGTTGGCTTGAAATCAGGATATTCATCGACTATTGTTTCAGTGAGCTAGCACTATAAACATCCAACTTAGCGTGTTGGTCTAGTACAAAGCGGATGGTGTAGCTGAAAAATTGGCGAGTTGGCGTTTAACAATAATCACTCAATCACTCACAAGTTGAAATCAAAATCAACACGATCAGCCCATAAATATCTATATTTACTCATTATTGCACATGCCTTTGACATAGAGAGAACCCCAGGACCAAGAACACCTAGATGGCCCTGCGGTTCATGCCAAAAAGCTGTTACATGGATACATAAATCGGTCTGGTTGTTACTCCTCTGAAACCTGGCTTCACATAGACTCCCAACGCATATCCAAATACATGAACAACAGTAATGTAAGCTGGCATTGCTTACAATGCGGAATGCCAAATTTTTCGACAAGCTTATTTGAAACATCTAGCTTAGCAGCATAGCACAATTCAAGTTTATACTTAAAATTGGTTATTCAAGGAACAGTATTTAATTTAAATGTGGCTATTCAAGGAAAAGTATTTAATTGATATTTGGTTATACAAGGAACAGTATTTAGCTTATTGTTGGTTATTCAAGGAACAGTGACTTACTTCACTTAATTCTTTCTCTCCTCGTGAAGAATAGGGCTGGAAACAAGTCCTCTCCATTTGTTTCTGTCCTGGGCTGATCTTACTGTCTCTCCATGATTCGAAACCAAACTCTTTCCTCTCCTTCTCGATGGTACGTTTCCATCTTTCTTTCAAGGAACAGTATTTAACTTAAATTTGGTTATGCAAAGAACCGTATTTAACTTATAGTTGGTTATACAAGGAACAATATTTATCTTATAGTTAGTTATTCAAGGAACATTATCTAACTTAAATTTGGTTATACAAGGAACAATATTTAACTTAAATTTGGTTATTCAAGGAACAGTATTTAACTTAAATTTGGTTTACAAGGAACAGTATTTAGCTTATAGCTGGTTATTCAAGGAACTGTATTTAACTTAAATTTGGTTATACAAGGAACAGTACTTAGCTTATAGTTAGTTATTCAAGGAACAGTATTTAGCTTAAATTTGGTTATACAAGGAACAGTATTTAATTCTTTATTTATTTCACGAGGATTACATACAGCCAGAGGCTACTAGTAGCTCTCCTCAAACAGTATTTAGCTTATAGTTGGTTATTCAAGGAACAGTATTTAACTTAAATTTGGTTATACAAGGGACAGTATTTAGCTTATAGTTGGTTATTCAAGGAACAATATTTAACTTAAATTGTGTTATACAAGGAACAGTATTTAATTGATATTTGGTTATACAAGGAACAGTATTTAATTGATATTTGGTTATACAAGGAACAGTATTTAACTTAAATGTGGTTATACAAGGAACAGTATTTAATTGATATTTGGTTATACAAGGAACAGTATTTAATTGATATTTGGTTATTCAAGGAACAGTATTTAACTTAAATTTAGTTATACAAGGAACAGTATTTGGCTTATAGTTGGCTATTCAAGGAACATTATTTAATTAATATTTGGTTACTCAAGGAACAGTATTTAGTTTATATTTGGTTATTCAAGGAACATTATTTAGTTTATAGTTGGTTAGTCAAGGAACAGTATTTAACTTAAATTTGGTTATTCAAGGAACAGTATTTAATT
>MJUT01036961.1:360931-392572 GCA_002080005.1 Gigantidas platifrons
CAAGGAACAGTATTTAATTGATATTTGGTTATACAAGGAACAGTATTTAGCTGATAGTTGGTTATTCAAGGAACAGTATTTAACTTAAATTTGGTTATTCAAGGAACAGTATTTAATTGATATTTTGTTATTCAAGGATCAGTATTTAGTTTATATTTGGTTACTCAAGGAACAGTATTTAGTTTATATTTGGTTATTCAAGGAACAGTATTTAGCTTATAGTTGGTTAGTCAAGGAACAGTATTTAACTTAAATTTTGTTATTCAAGGAACAGTATTTAATTGATATTTTGTTATTCAAGGATCAGTATTTAGTTTATATTTGGTTACTCAAGGAACAGTATTTAGCTTATAGTTGGTTAGTCAAGGAACAGTATTTAACTTAAATTTGGTTATTCAAGGAACAGTATTTAATTGATATTTGGTTATTCAAGGAACAGTATTTAATTGATATTTGGTTATACAAGGAACAGTATTTAACTTAAATTTGGTTATTCAAGGAACAGTATTTAACTTAAATTTGGTTATACAAGGAACAGTATTTATTTGTCAATTTATGTTGATTTCCGTTTTAATTTTGTTCATCATAGTTCTTATTCATTTATTTACGGTAATATTGCCATGCGCAGTTTAAAGAGGAGAATCAGCTGTTAATAGAACTGCAGATTAATTTTAACATAATGATATACTTGCTCCCACGTCGATCCCGTCGTGTTATATACCAAACCTTCTGAGACTTTCATAACGATTCGTGATACGACAATATCTAGTTAATTAGCTTTCAGTATGTTTGATTTTATTTCAAAAATAATATTGCAATACGGATCTTATTTGTTTTTTATGATCTATCTGAAATGAACATTTTTTATAAAGTTATTAACAGATGTTGCTCACATGGGTCTGCTTTGAAATCATATATATGTACATTTAGGATCGTATTTTTAATATATTTACGAAATGGCCGGTCAACACTCCGGCTGTTCTAACGAAATGGCCGGTCAACACTCCACTGTTCTAACGAACTGGCCGGTGAATACACCGGCTTTTGGCGTTAAGCATGTGTGTTCAGTAGTTGGGCTCGAACCCATGTCTCTCGGTAGTGTTAGACACGTGTGCTTAAGTATAGGGCTCGAACTCATGTCTGTCGGTGGTGTTAGGCACATATACTCAGTAATGGGGCTTGAACCCACATTCGTCGATAGTGTTGGGCACGTATGCTCAGTAGTTGGGCTCGAACCCATGTTTGTCGGTAGTGTTAGACACGTGTGCTTAAGTATAGGGCTCGAACTCATGTCTGTCGGTGGTGTTAGGCACATATACTCAGTAATGGGACTTGAACCCACGTTCGTCGGTAATGTTAGGCACGTATGCTCAGGTAGTGGAGCTTGAACCCATGTCTGTCGGTAGTGTTAGACACGCGTGTTTAGGCTAAGGGCTCGAACCCATGTCCGTCGGTGGTGTTCGGCATGTAGGATTTTGAGCGTACCTGATCAAATGTATTCCAGGAAAACGTCGTGCGCACTATATTAGATATCTACGTTTTATTACTATCACTAGGAACCACATCAGTAGTGTATGGTTAACGGACTCGCCTCTAGTGTGGTAGGTCAAGGGTATCAGTAGTGTATGGTTAACGGACTCGCCTCTAGTGTGGTAGGTCAAGGGTATTGGTAGTGCATGGTTAACGGACTCGCCTCTAGTGTGGTAGGTCAAGGGTATNAGACGCGCGTGTTTAGGCTAAGGGCTCGAACCCATGTCCGTCGGTGGTGTTCGGCATGTAGGATTTTGAGCGTACCTGATCAAATGTATTCCAGGAAAACGTCGTGCGCACTATATTAGATATCTACGTTTTATTACTATCACTGGGAACCACATCGGTAATGCATGGTTAACGGACTCGCCTCTAGTGTGGTAGGTCAAGGGTTCCATTCCCGTTCGAGGCAAATCAAAGACTATGCAACTTATATTTGCTGCTTCTCCACTAAAGACACAGAATTAAGGAGTAAGAGTTTACTCGGAATCATGATAAATGTGTCTGTACCCAAAGGCTTTTAAATTTTGTGGTTTACCCAAGTATTTGACTGTGAGCTACCCAGATAAAAAAAAATTATTCCAGAAACGGGTAAAACTACTTTTTTTTATTAGTTTAGTACAAAATCTTATTGGACAAATTTTTGGTTCCCAATGCTCGACCCATAGTACTGCCATGGACATCACCAGGTGTCAGGTATTAATGCGAAATGCCTGTCCATGAACCAAAGATAATAACGTGTTTGGAGTGTGAAAAGCTCCCTGCATGTCAAAGACCTGATTTGTAGCTTTCAAAAAGAGTAGACACATTGTATTATAATCCGATAACCCACATCGAGAGGGCTTCCTTTATCCACCACCTGAGGACGCACTGAGTAGCTCTGTGGGTTCGAGTACCGAGAACAGTCACCAGTACCCAGTAAAAGTAATGTAAAATATACATATACAGGGGCGGATCCAGGATTTCAAGTTAGGGGGGCACTTAAAATAATCGTGCCGAGCGGAGCGAGTCGCTAAAATGTTTGCGGTATTTCATGTGAAAAATCACGATTTTACGCACAAAAATCATATTTTTTCCAATTTTATGGGGGCGCGCCGGGTGCCCCCCCTAGATCCACCCCTGATATATGATGTAAATAACAAAACCAATATAACGAAGAATACCAATGTACAATTATTTACAAATAAACAGAACTCGCTTACGTTCAAGGTCAGGGAACTATGTATTCCTGTTCGAACTGCGATCGTTGATATCTGTTTTGTATAATTTTTAATTTTCAAGAATATGGGCAACCAATGAGAACTTCTTCCGCATTGTCATAAGATAAACAAAACAATAAAAACAATAAAAATCCACACACGTGCACACCACATGAGAAAAGGATTCGTGACAAAAAGAAAAAACGTCAGTGAAATGAAGAAATGTGCTTTAAATGTTCAAATAAATCTAGATTTCATGTTGTCGCATCTGTTCATTGTCCACAGAATGTAACTAAACGCCACGAGGGAAAATACACTTACTTATTTCTTAAAAGAGAAAATAATAAACAATTATGAGCTGTATCGATTTATGTTGATGGCTCTGATAATAAGTATATGATATTATATCTTTGTCCGTTTATTAGATGATAATTACATGTTTCAGCACTGACATGGCATATTAGATATATTTATCCTGTTTCTCTATCTGTGAGCAACAACGTCTTCTGCTTCGGGTACCAATATTGGAAAGAATTACCCAGGATGCAATTTGCATTTCACAATAATGGGTCATATTAAAATAGAGAGTTATATCCCGAGTTCCCCGGATATAAATGGATTTATGAATAAGACATAGCAAATCATATTATTATGGAAATTTAGGCCCTTTGGTTTTATTGCTCCCAAACATTTTAAAATATTTAGCTTTTCAGTCTTTCGCCTTTGAGGGTCACCTGATGAAGGGTATTCAGGAAACGTGTCGTGTGCACTAAATTAGATATCTACGTTTTTATCAACGTAATTCTACTCATGTTCTTCTCTGTCATTGTACATTTGACATTCTTAATTAGAAATTTAACATTGGTAAACAGTTTGTTCATCTCTTTTACTCGTTGATGGTTGCTTAACATTCACTGAACACTTCTGAAATCTATGCAGAAATGATAGTAGAAGATTGGGACAACCGGTGACGGGCAACGACATTTTAACTGCAAATGAAAAAAAGTATCTGAAGTTTGAAAGGGACGAACACATAAAGGGGTACTTAAGGAAGCGTAACATTCTCCAAAGCGGTGCCCACTATGGACTATTATGATCCACTCTAAGGCTGTCTGAACCTGACAAACACCTGACAAATACCCCTTGGAGGGGATAGACCCTATTTAGATATGATTTTCTTACGATTTTGTATCTATTCCCGAAGAAACTCTGTGGTGTTTTATAAATACTATCTAGTTTCTCTGCTGTAGGAAGGAGTGTTTACTACTTAATAGTGAGGAACGAATAAACTTGAAATAGGACCGCTACCAACAACGTGTTCGACGCTGTTTTTTTTTTTCGTTTTTTTTTTAATATAGAAAATTGTATGTTTTGCTGCGAAGAACATTACAAACTATTCATGTTTATAAACGTGTATACTGTATTTATATGAACAATTGGGACAAAGATAGCCATAACTTATCATGAAGGATTCCCTGTTTGAGGGTAGCAAACAGAAGCAAATTCTTCCATCGTCGACTCTTGTGTTAAAGATCTTGGCTTCGATTTCCCTATCGAGTCATATCGATGGTAAGTCCATTCAAATCACTGAAAATGTATCTTTAGTTTCGATAAAAGAGCTCAGGCACATAGTAGGTTACTATTGACGGGGTATCCTGCTTAGGAACATGGTTAATGGCAAGTCATATCTCCAGATACGGACAAGTTGTACAACGCACTGTGACAAGGATGCATATAAATAAAACAATATTTGATAGAAAACTGAACCAGCTATATCCTGTGATTAAACTGAAAATAACAATGCTTCCACAATTTCGAAATACGACTTCATTTATTATAACGGGACAAATAGTACCATATGTTGGAACCCTCGCCCTCGCCTCGAGCTACAAGTGCAGTTTACAATCTTTTGAAGATTATTCCAGAATAGCGTCATGAGCACTAAATTAGATCTACATTTTGTTTACAAGGAATCGTATTCTACAGACATTTCGGCGTCTTCTTACTTATTTGTATCTTCAAACGTTTGTTTATGGGATAAAGCTAATAAAACACACATGGTGGAGGGAGCAGTAAATGAAATTAGGATCTAGGAAATCTCGTTGGGATGGGAATTTTATTATGTGATGCAATTTAATATATCATAATGGAAACAAATGGAAATAAAACCGGACGGATGACAAGTTTTATTGTGCTTAATAATAACATTACTATTCCTTTTGAATGTGTTTATGACGGAAATGAGAGAAAGAGCTTCTTGAAATCAATAATTTTAATGAATCTATAAGATGACGTCAATTGTTAAGTTTGTTTACCTTATAAATGTGTAATAAATAAATTTAAAAAAAAACATTGATAAACACCCGGTGTATATGTGCCACTAGTATGTTATATTTAAAAAAAATAATTGATGGAAGCCAGAATGTGTTTTGAGTTTTGACATGGGTTGGCGAATATTAGTATTTTAAAATTTACTAATATCCGCCTATCCATGTTAAAACTCGAAACACAGTCTGGCTTCCATGAATTATTGCGATTCTGATATGCATAACAGTACAAATGCGGTAGTATACTTTGATTGGAAGACGATAATTTATATTAACGTTTGTGGACAATGTCGCACACAATTTATGCTGCCAAATTCGAGTAGACAATAATCCATCAACATGTATTTTAACGACGGGAAAGTCAGTTACATATACTTTTACGACCGGAAAGTCAGTCGTATTGATGGAGCTTCGTGACAATACTATTGTGTTTGCATGTTTTGATAGCACGTCGCTTATTATTAATTTTGGGTATTTTATTATTTTGAGGGAAAATTGATGTTTAAAACGTTAAAGGGGCATTATCTGCCAAATCGTAAATTTTTGTTACCCATAAAAACTATCAGATATGATTGATGCCTTAATAAAACGTGTTTCTGTTACTTATAAATGTTATGACATGTTCGCGCATCGGAGAAAAAACGTGCAACTGGTCGTGTTTTGAGATCGATCAAGAAATGGACGCCATCTTATTAATTATCGACATTGTTTACGGAGTTTGTCGAATCGTCATGAAATCAGTACAACAATGCACTTATTTCTTATTTTTTGTGAATCTGCTTTTAGTCGGTATTAATTACGGACAAAGAACCATGCACGTTGGCAGTTAATAAGCGACAAAATACAAATTATTCGTTTTTACCTGTCACTAGTAAGGTCAATTGCATATGGAAAAAGCGAGGTCAAATTATTTGCTTGCAAGCAAATAAGTAATCGATGGGTAATTTTCGTTCTCAAAAGGCGGAAAGTGGTTCGATAAGCTGTTTAATGTGAAATATTTACCTTTATTTCATCATTTTAAAGCTATTTAACAATTTCCAAAACATATATAACTTTTTTAGTCAAAATCGTAGCTAATGTCCCTTTAACAACCATGTAAATAATTTTATTTTGTGATTTTATCACCTGGTTTAAATGTGTACTGCGCATGTGCTAATGATATTTTGTCATCTGATTAATCGCTCGTTTGTTTGCAAAGCGAAAGAAGGATGTCATATTAGAATCTGGCGTAAATTTAACTCAATATTCATTAGAGAATCAAAATCCAGCAATGATTCAATCACTAGACTATATAGGACACACCATTGGTACTCTTGAAGGTGTCAAATCTTAAATTATTGCAAGATTTATTTCTTACATGAAATAACAGCTCACTTAATCAACAAGATACAACTGACAAATAACCCTGATTAAACATTTATATTTGCAAATCTAACTCACCGGCGATTCGGATTACTACACAAACTAAACAGGCATCGAGAATGTGGTGGCATTTTATTTATATTATTACACCTCATTCACACCATTCCTGAAGTAGTTAGTGTCACTGTAATTGTGAAGCCCGGGTTTGACCGCTTATTATGCAGAACTTAGTATTATGTCGAAGTAAATACATAGCATTATTAGGGAAAAACAAACCAGAGTAAGCTATAATCTTGAACCTCATTATCTGTCTGTATAATCCAATAATCTGAAATCAGACCACAAACCATTTGATCGTTGATAATTTATTTTTAGTAGTGTATATGGTAAACAAGTTAAGTAAGAAAACATAACACGGAATACTAACATTGACCTTACACTTCGAGAGCACCTGAGTTCACATCGGGTTTTTTTGGTGGGCCGTGTTGCTCATCTTTTTAGGTTTTAATTTTTTTTTGTGTGTGTCCTATTATGTGTCTTTACGTTCTGAGTTCCGTGTTGTGATGTCCGTTACGATTTCCGCATAAAAACGATATTCGGTTCGTCTTTCAGTCCAGTTGTTTGTAGGAGGGGGTCACGTCTTATTTACGTTATTTGTGTTTGTTTGCATATCGTGGTGTCCAACAGATATAATGTCATGTTTTTGTTTTGTTTTTCTTCGTCTTGTGTACCCTGTGTAACAGATATCATGTCATGTTTTTGTTTTGTTTTTCTTCGTCTTGTGTACCCTGTGTAACAGATATCATGTCATGTTTTTGTTTTGTTTTTCTTCGTCTTGTGTACCCTGTGTAACAGATATCATGTCATGTTTTTGTTTTGTTTTTCTTCGTCTTGTGTACCCTGTGTAACAGATATCATGTCATGTTTTTGTTTGGTTTTTCTGCGTCTTGTGTACCCTATGTTGCCAGTTTCTCTGGATTGTCTTTTTTTGATTGCCCATTGTTACTCTGTAACGTGTATTGAAGTATTTTCCTAGCAGCTATTTTCTAAAACTTAGTATTCTCCCTAAATCGTTTGAGGGAAAATATAAGAATTATAAAATGAATGTCTTATATTTTTTTTCTTTTACACAAAAGACATGTGAAAAGTTTGAAGATCCCAAACGGCCAATCAAAGATCGTAAATCAAAGAAGAACAGACAACACAATGGTCAAATGAAAAAGGACAAAAGGAAAAACAATGATCTACATAACACTACATAGAAAACTAAAGATCGAGTAACACGGACCCCACTAAAACAGGAAATGAAGTCAGGTGCGCCGGAAGGATAAGCAGTTCCTGGCACCCGACGTATTACCCTTGTTACAAGCGCGGTGATACGTCATCAATGAGAACGGAACCGGCTTGTGATTGGAAACAACCGTACATCAACAATATGTGGTCATTTTATCATGGTAGTACATTTTTTGTATTTAATTTGAAATAATAATGAAGAAAATATAGATACATGTATCTTATCATATACACACGACGCGTTTCTGTAATAATCTTCATCAGGTACACTCATATCGAAAAGATTGCAAAGACAAATATCGTCCTGTCACCTGTTCTCGATAGTTACCAGTTCTCGATAATTATGCGCGTGAGCGTTTTAACATAATCCGGGAAAACGCACGTGTCTTCTGTTCGCCAGGATTTTACCTACGGAACACCACCTCTCTTTGCAAGAAGGAAAAAATGGCGGTGTTACGTGTCAAGGTATAAATGAACATACTCTTTATAGTCTCAGATATTTATGCACATTTTCTTATTCCAAAAATAACTCTAAGTTCACCGGGTCATTGCTTAAGCTATGCGTTTGTGATGTAAGCAAAACTTTGCTGTCAGTGAAGGTCAAGTACGTATACGTCATGCAAAACCGAAAATATACAGGTGGCGATGTCCAGGAAAAAAAGCATGGAACACCGTTCGGGTCATATCTTATCAGTTTTATCTTTATATCAACGTTATTTCTATATTGTGTAACCCCAATAGAACACTTTTTCAAACATGTTTAATTTTACATGGCTGAAATTAATAATCTTGGTGGTTGCAAATATCTTAAATACATTTTTTGATTTTTTTCCTATAGTTTGTATTAGTAAACATGCCCTCCATAATTGATTTTACACTTATCGAGAACTGGGTTGCGTTAAATATCGTAGCAGCTAGCCTAGCTGCTAGGTAAAATAGCCATGATGTTATTGAACGATTAGCTACGTAGCAGTGCTAGCAAATATGGCGCCAATCATATAGAATAATTTCTTGGAACATTTTAGCTAATCGCATTTGTCTAGTTACCTTAATAAATTATCACCCGTATTAAAAGCGTTGCCACTTCCTGCATTGCCACTATTTTTGCCTTACAAAATTAAATTTAGTTTTTGCCGCCATCTTGGATTCAAAAGCTATCATAATTGTTTTAGGCTAGCTAGCGCTACGTAGTGGCTAGGTTAGCTTTCCGTTCAATAGGATTTTTCTACGTAGCTTAACCTAGCAGCTACGATGTTGAACGCACCCCTGGTGTCCTAATACTCAAAGTGTCAGAAATAAGGTCATACACAAAAATTATGTTTTCTCCGTAACTTCTAGAAGTAGAACTTTTAGATTTGGTAGAAATAAAGAACTAGTTTTGCCAAATAAATGTGATGAAGGAATCTGTTAGGCCGGAAGAGGAGAGGAGCTGAGCTGTGCTTCGTATTGGCATTGTTGGCTCCCCTCTCCCGCCATCGCTTGGCTACATTCTGCTTCGCTAGTTTGGGGAACTAGCAATTATGAATATCTGGTTTAACTGGGTTTCGTGGCTGTGGTCCTAGAAATCAAATATACAAGAGTATACTTTTATTATTCGGAACATCAATAAAGTGAGCCATGAAAGAAATGTGTACAGAAATATATCATTGCTTTCAATTCAAATTCATTTATCTAAATAGCTTGGAAAGATAAAATCAAATTACTATATTATATTTCAACTTTAACATGGTTAACACTTAAACTATAATTTACATTTTAGAAAATCATATGTTGAACAATTATTAATAACTTTGAACTTTTCACTTTCAAAATATTATTTTTTTAAATAAATTGTACAAAGTACATAGCCTGAACCTTTCGGTGCAAGGGTTTTGAGCACTCACCGTCACGTGATGTTCGGACCTTGAATTTGATTTCTAGATTGCACCATTGGTCAGAATTTATTTTCCAAATCACAAGTGTACAATGAAAAGTCCCTATAATTATCAATTTGGGTTTAAGACATATCTATCAATTTAACCCTTTTTGTCAAATCGCAATTAAGTGGATTTACATACATTTTTAATGCTCAAATATGTCAAGGTAATCTATATAGAAAATTTCTTTTATCTATAGTTTCCGTCTTAATATAGTATTACATAAGTTTATTCAAAGTCAATTTAGGGAACATATACTTTTATCACCTCAAGAATTAGGATTATAAAACTTTCATGGGAAATGTGTGATTCTTTCTGTCTCTAGAAAATGTTTAAAATCTGCAAACAAAGTCTTATATTTTTTTTTTCAAATAATTGTTTCTTCATTGTTCTATTTAAATTGTATTATCATTCTAAATTCAATTTTATTTCATTTCATGCCTATTTGTTAATTTAAATGATAAATTTTAATTCCTGTAATTAATATTTATTTTCTTCTAACTTCATATACTTTAGCTCCATCATATAAACAAAAACAATTTTGTAAAAATGTACTGTTTCTAAAGGACACACGTGAGAAATGTTTCTTACGCTATCGAGAACCGGCAACACCAGGATAGTGTATGTCTGTGATTTTAGTATTGATAAATTGTATTACAAAGAAACTGTTCAATTCTTGAAGCATAGCTATCTCTTATAAACCACGCTGACAGCTGGGGAGAATTAATTTTTTTTAAAACGCAGATATCAACTGTAGTGGTACGTACGGTGCGTTTCTGGAATATACGTTCAAAACCAAAATATTTGAAAACCAAATAATTTAAAAATCTTTGGAAGCAAGAAAACCAATGGGGATATAAACAGGACCGCTGAAGTCAGCTAAGGTCACCTCTACATGAGGGAGGAGAACCTTAGTTTTAATAAACTGCATTATAAAGGAACTGTAATTTCCAAACATCAATATATCTGATAAACCATGTCAGGAACACTGACTGTTAGAGAAACGTTAGAGAAAACCGAAGTGACAATCAAGAATGGACAATCGAAAGACACAATCGTAACTACTCGGCCATTCTCGCTACCCTGCAAATAACCTCGTATACGTTAGGCGTATAAATCGCACTACTTTTCACATGTCAGTTACATGAAAGTTTGATAAATTCATATTTTAAACAATTTTCTATATTTCAATTATTTTCATGGATAAAAGTTAAAGTTTTAATGATTAGATTTTACTTAGTATGTCTTCCATATTGGATTTTCGTGGACTATATTTATGTGCGGCTTATATATAATTAACTTCCGGCAAACAATTTAAGAAGAATGTCTACTATCTACGTACGATGTTATTTGCAGGGTAGCGAGAATGACCGAGTAGTTACGATTGTCGAAAGACACTGACAACATTGGGCACACAAAGCAAAACAACAAATCCACAACACATGTCAACCCATGTGCTCACGAAGGGCAAGTATTTCATATCTCTTATAAGATGCTCACCATGTTACACTTCGATCAACTTTCATATAGATATGAATAATACTTATTTATGTTTCTATCAAATATAACAGACTATAATGTGAGATGATGTTTGTCATGTTATTGTGTATATTAGGATATGCCCAAAAGACATGTACAAATAATGGAACATGGTGGTCAGATCCTACTACTAACAGAGAATGGACAGATTACACACCATGTCTGAACTTAAAGGTGAGTGAGTGATTGTTGTTTAATGCCAAGTAAGCAATTATTCAGCTATATCATGGCGAGAATAGGTTAATTTTTCGATGAACTCAAATGAATAGACAAACTGTTTCATAATCGCCCATCATAACATTTTAGAACTATCGTTTTGAGCGAGTGGGTGAATAATTTTTGTTTAACGCCAACTAAGCAATTATTCAGCTATATCATGGCGAGAACAAGCTAATCTTCAATGAAATGATGATGAGGTCCGCTTTGTACTAGACCAACACGCTTAGTTGGATTTTTACAGTTCTAGCTCACTGAAGCAACAGTCCGTGGATAGAAATGTCACCTCACTCGGACACATTATCCTGATTCCGACCCAACCAGTCTTTGCTCTTTCTCCTTAATGATGCATGCTTAGCGGAGAAGCAACCAATACCAATTTCATAGTCTTTGGTTTGACCCGATCAGAGCTCGAACCAACTCGAGGCGAGCACGCTAACCATCACACCACCAAACTATCCCTGACATATAAACGGCGTCTGTAACAAGATAACACAATTTTCATGATTGGACACTTCAAATCCAAAACACTGAAAACATCACCCATAAAGCATTTAAAATGTTTCAGTAAAATGCTGTTATATGAGGGTTGATATTTTACTCCCACGTGTAAAGCATATGCACGACCTCGTCATTTCTCTAAGAAGGGAGCTTTTGAACCCATAAGATGACTTTAATCCAACCACTTTACATTAACGTTCCAGTACCATGAGGGGAAAATGAGCGGTCATGTATTTGTGTGTTAGGGGTCAGAGGTCATGTATTTGTGTGTTAGAGGTATCCATTTTGCCTCTTGCTACGATTTTTCTATTGGATTTTGGAAGTGTTCCAACAGTGTGGTAATTTTTGTTTTTCATTTTGCTTACACTCGCGAATCTATTTTTTTTTAGAGAATACTTAAGGTGGTACCATACACTTCAGGTAAAATTTTATCTGCTCGTTTAATTTTCTTATTTTTTTTTTTTTTTTGCAGTGTGTTTGAATATATCTACTGTAATAAATATCAAAATTTTAGCAAATTCCAACCAACAGACTCAGAGCTATAAATTCACTAGCCACATAGCAGCTTTTTTCTCAGTGGTTTTGATCACCGAGATGCTTGAAATCTGCATACAAACATCATATGATCAAAACGTTCAACTGATTTTAAAGAGTTATCTCCCTATAGACTAGTGTTAGGTACCACCTTAAATTGTATGTTAAATAAGTCACAAATCTGATGAACTCAAATCAATAGACAATAGAGATTATCACAAGACACCACATGTTTTTTTTTAAAATATGTTTGTTTCTCCCTCATGTGATGTATAACCAGTACAAACTGGTTCATACCCACCTAACATAACATATTACGAACTATCATTTTGAGTGAATGATTGAGTGATCGTTGTTTAATGCCAACTCAGCAGTTGTTCAGCTATATCATGGAGAGAACAAGTTAATTTTCAATGAAATGATAATGAAATCCGCTTTGTACTAGACCAATACGCTTAGCTGGATTTTTATAGTGCTAGCTCACTGAAACAGCAGTCTGTGAATAGACATTTCGCCCCACTCGGGTACATTATCCTGATTCGGACCCAACCAATCTTTGCCCATTCTCAATAGTGTTGCGTGCTTAGCGGAGAAGCAACAAATTACAAATACCAATTTCATAGTCGTTGGTTTGACCCCGATAGGGGCTCGAACACACTATTTACCGCACTCTATTATCATTTTGATATTTCAATTATTTCAGATGTACAAGAGCGTTGTTTATGTAGGAGTGGCATGTTGTAGTCTAAGTCTGTTTTTTCTGATACCAGCCTTTTTTGTGTTCATAAATACCAGGTATGTATTCCTTACTAACAGAGTTAATTTCAATCAGATGTGTATTATATACTCACCATGCTCATATTTTTTGTATTAGATGTGCACTCCACGCTTACATACTTTATTCAATTTAATCAGGTCTATTCGTATTTATTTCGTGCTTACCAAAATGCTTTCAATGAGGCATGTACATCGCGTTCATTTTAACCTGTTTAATACCAATACTCACCGTGCTAATTACCTTATGATGTATATTCTAGATCTATGCTCATTGTGTTATATTGGGGTCCGGGTTGCTCAATGAGTTAGGTCGTTGGATCTAACAACTCATACAAGCCTATCACCAATACGGCGTGGGTTCGCGCCCAGCTTTGTAAATTACAAAAACGGTTGCACTCCGACTCGCAGCCGTAGGTGATCAAGTTTACCAGTTGTTTGCCCATGGTTGGTGGTTCTCTTAGGGTACTCGGGCTTCTTCCACCACTAAAACTGGTCGCTATGATATAGCTGAAATATTGCTGAAAGTGGCGTTAAACACCAAAATTCAAATTCAAATTCAAATTTATTGTGTTATTTTTAATCTTATGTATACTCCATATCATATTCTGAGGTATTTCATGCTAAACGTGTTAATTTCTATCTGTTGTATATTCCATAAAAACAATGGGTTTTTTCAGTTATGACATCTAGGCCTCTCTCTATTTTTCCATATTAAAACTCAAGGTCACACATTAAAAACTTGTAAACAACAAGTTTTCTATTTTTGGCAACCTATTTTCACTAATGATGTAATCTTATCTTCATCTTTGTCAACAAAAAATATTATCCATGAACAAATATTGCATCAAATGTATTGCATATACACAACAGCACCCAATACGTGTTCATCTTGTGTATTATCTGAATTGTGTTCATTTTCATCTACAACTATGTCTTGTCTCTGAGCTGGTGGTTCTGGGGGATCTCGATAATCTCTGTGATTCACATGCCGTTTAAAATCGCTTGCGTTAATCAGAGTTTTAATTTCACTGTTGTCACTGCAACGTCTTAGTTTGTATGCGAAATCAAAATAATTGTTAATACAATCTTAAAGGTCAAATCTAATTTGATTGGACAAATTGATCAAACATTACTTGGGATCATGGGTAATATATTGAGTGAACAAAATCAACATTTCAGTTATATCGTGGCGGTCAGTTTTATTGGTGGAGGAAACCGAGTAGAGCACTACCCGGAGAAAACCACCGACCTGCCGCAAGTCAATGACAAATGTTATCACAAGTCAATGACAAATGTTATCACAAGTCAATGACAAATGTTATCACATAATGATGTATCGAGTACATCTCACCATGAACGGGATTCGAACTCACAACGTTAGTGGTGATGGGCACTGATTGCACCTATCATACGATGACGGCCACGACGGCACGTCCCTTCTCCTTAGGTCGCTACACTACACTAAGTGGTGACTGAATTAAAATTAAAATAAACACATTTGCTTTTAATTGCAGGCATTTACGGTACCAGAACAGGATACGTCTCCATGCCTGTTTGTTTCTGTCTTTTATAATGACGTGTATTGGTACAATATTATGGGACTTGCTTATTTACAGTGATCGTCTTGACAACCCATCATCAAGCACCAGAATGCATAATAATACGGTAAATACAGAGAAGTTTGAACAGGACGGTATTGTACAAATGTCAATTAAACCTTAAGTGTGAATTAAATTCATGTACATTTCGCGTAAATTTAGGGGTAAATTAAATCTTAAGTGTAGATTAATTTCATGTACATTTCAAGTAAATTTAAGTGTCAAATAAGTTATGTGTTTCATAAAAAAAAACAAAAAAAAACCCACTCTGATTCTACCAAAAAGTTCACTGAAACTGATATCATCAACATGCTCGAGTTTTTGATTGACAACATATTTGTTATCTTTGGTGGACCTATTTTTCAACAGACAGTCGGCATACCTATGGGTACAAATTGTGGTCCTCTTCTCGCCGACTTGTTCCTTTATTCGTATGATGCAGATTTTATAAAGGGGCTTTTTCAAGAAAAATGAAAAGAAGCTAGCCCGATCCTTTAATTTCACGTTCCACTATATAGATAATGTCCTTTTAATTAATAATTCTAGGTTTGGTGATTTCGTTGATCGCATCTATCCTATTGAGCTTGAAATAAAGGATACCTCAGATACAGATAGGTCTGCTTTATACCTTGACCTACACCTCGAAATTGACAGTGAGGCCAGTTAAGAACGAATCTACGACAAAAGAGATGATTTCAATTTTCCCTTTGTGAACTTTCCATTCATATGTAGCAACATTCCAGCAGCACCTGCATATGGAGTATATATCTTTCAGTTGATACGATATTCTAGAGCTTGTAGTTCCTATCAGGATTTCCTTGATAGAAGGTTGCTGCTAACAAGGAAGCTACTGAACCAAGGGTTCCTCTTAATTAAGTTGAAGTAATCACTCCAAAAGACCTCACACTATCACAAACTTGAATTCATCATGGCAGTGCAATAGCAGAATCAACAAATGCTCGTAGTTAACTGATTATTTTATAGGAATGTAGAATCTGTTTGCTAAAGAACATTACTCTTAGTGGAACAGGAACTACTTACCCTTCCGGAGCACCTGAGTTCACCCCCGGTTTTTAGTGGGGTTAGTGTTACTCGATCTTTAGTTTTATATGTATGTTTTGTCGATCGTTGTTTGTCCTTTTGTACTTTTTCTTTTGGCCATTGTGTTGTCTGTTCTTCTTCGATTTATATGATTGCCCCTTTGGTATCTTCAAACTCTTCTTAGGATAAAAATCATATTTGTGTGGATTAGTTAGAGTAACATGCTTAACGTAAGGAACAATCCTCTCCAGCTCTTCACCGGATGTTAGTGGAATTGATGTTGCTGAGTGTTTACTGAAGCAATGCCAAATGGGCTGATGATATCGTCAATGGCATCCATAGTGTAGTAATAGTACTTGTTGAGTAAAGCAATGATTTTAAATTTAGATATGTTTTTTTTTCTAAACAGACTTTATGCCGTATTCTGTATATCTTTAACCGGTACGCAAGAACAAGTAATTACTTTTGGATGTTTTGTGAGGGATTTTATTTACATCGTCTGATTCTACATGCCTTTCAAGTTCCTAGGACCCTAACATGGTATTATATTATTGGCTGGGGTAAGTTATTATAAAGTTAGAGAATATCAATGCAATCAAAATGGACAATCCAGAGAACCTGGCAACATAGGATACACAAGACGAAGAAAAACAAAACAAAAACACAACACAACACAATATGTTTTTGGACACTACTATACGCAAATACACACAAATAACTTCAGTAAGACATGAGCCCTCCTACAAACTACTGGAGGTAAAGACGAACCGAACATAGTTTTTCTTATATTTTGAATAAGAGCGATTTTGTTCATGCATTAATAAAAAAATGGAAAACACATATACTCTTAAAAGAAATTTTACCATCATTCTTAAAGTTGGGTGATCGATTCCCGAACGTGGTAATGTGCGTTTTTTCCGAACACGTCCGTTTCCTCCACCAATAAGACTGAGGTTGAGCACCAAGATATGTCTAAATTAATGTTGGAAGTGGCTTAAGCACCAATAATCCATGCATACATTATCTACATTAAATAACACTGTGACATCTGTCATCAATATTTGTTTTTTAAGGAACGACATTAAAACATCTTTGTCTGTTTTCTTTTGGTACATAAACTTTGACTGATGACATCAGTAACTTGAGCACTGAAAAACACCTTCAAAGACAATATACTTCATATACATTTTGTAGTTTATTTTTAATTGAATTACGTGGAGGTAGCGTATCTTGGCGAGAACAAGCTACATGTCAATGAGATGATAATGATGTCAGCATTGTGCTAGACCAATGCACTTTAAAAAGTTAGAATTTTTAGTGCTAACTCACTGAAACAACAGTTCTCAAGTGGACGTGTTCCTCCACTCGGACACATTATTTTGATTCCGAGTCAATCAGTCTATGCTTGTACTCCTTGCTCATTAGCGGAGAAGCAGAATATACCGATTTTAGTCTTTGGTTTGACCCAACCGTGGCTTGAACCCACGATCTACCGCACTCGAGGTGCGCACCCTTCCCATTGCACCACAGATATGCTGTTCGTATCATTGTGTGAGTTGTGCTTACTGTATATCTCATTTACAATCTTTAAAGAACTAATACTGTTGAGAGTAACTTTATTGTTATAATCATTAGAGCACTCATCCCGTTGTGAGTGACTGACGTTTCACGGTCATTAAATCATTAACTCTGTAGCCAACTAAAGGGTCATGTGAGATATTTCCATCACGTTGTGGTCGTTATCGGTTACTAGAAAAAATCATCTTGATCCAGCAAAATGTTACTGATTTGGAGAAGCTTGAAAAATCGTCTCCCGTCCCATTACAAGTCTAAATTATTTGTTGGTGAGAAAAAATAATGTTTGTACGAATTTGACCTCAAATGCGATCTTTTCATTGGCTATAGTCGACATTCCAACTGCCGATGTGTATACAGAAAATCTTTTGTAGGACCATAGTTATGAATGAAGTTTATTGAAAGCTACACTGACTTCAAATGAGATCTTTTCATTGGCTAAAGCCATGAGAAAATCTGTTGTAAGCCGTGGGAACACACAGATCAACTTATATCGGTCAACGCATAATGTATGTGAGATCCTACAGAATTGCACAATGTGGTCACATTTTTAATTACCGAAACAATGGGTTGTCATGTAAGACCCTTTATATGGGTTAGTGACTTTTGGACAAATAATACTAAATGGATGTAGATGACAATTATGATGATTAGAACATTAATATCTGTTGTCAATAACTGACAGCTATAATGACTGAAACACAATAGCATGTTGTCAATAACTGACAGCTATAATGACTGAAACACAATATCATGTTGTCAATAACTGACACCTATAATGACTGAAACACAATAGCATGTTGTCAATAACTGACATATATAATGGTTAGAACACTTTGTATGTTGTAAATAACTAACAGTTTTGACTAAAGCACTATAATATGTTGTCAATAACTGACATTTATATTACAGGTGGGTCGTCTGTACCTGTAATAATTTACGTAGTTATTCGTTTACACCTAGGTAATTATGAGTAAGTATATAGGTAATTATAAGTAAGTATCTAGGTAATTATGAGTAAGTATATAGGTAATTATAAGTAAGTATCTAGGTAATTAGGAGTAAGTATCCATGTAATTAGGAGTAAGTATCCAAGTAATTATGAGTAAGTATTCAGGTAATTATGAGTAAGTATTCAGGTAATTATGAGTAAGTATCCAGGAAATTATGAGTAAGTATCCAGGTAATTATGAGTCAGTATCCAGGTAATTATGAGAAGGTATCCAGGTAATTATGAGTAAGTATTACATATAGTATGGATTTAAAAAGTCAACCTGATCTAGATGATTGATTGTGTGTCTATGGTCGCTATATACCTTGAATCATTTGTCCATACGAACGTCCGTGTATCGACGTATAGCAGACGTGTCTAAGGCTATTTTGTGAATCGTTTTTTGTTTAACTGGCGTTGAACGGATGTCATAGCATAGAATGGAAAATGCTAATCCTTCGAAGCACCTGATCATAAGTTTGATTCTGCGAGAATGGTTTCTTTAACAGCTATACTTCAAATATTGTTTGTTATAAAGGGGGGGCACATCAGGGGCGGATTCAGGGGGAGCGCACCCGGCGCGCGCCCCCCTCTAAAATTGGAAAAAATATGATTTTTTTGCGTAAACTCGTGATTTTTCACACGAAATACCCCAAAAAATTTCGCGCCCCTTAGCTAGAAATCCTGGATCCGCCCCTGCACATGATATAATTTCAGACTACAATGAAGTACATGCATACAAATACAAAGAGCTTCTTACATATACTTATCATTGACCTGGATTACGTTTTTGATTCGTCAGGTATACAATACCACTAATACAATGTACATATCTACAACATCAAATATGTTTGCAATTACCAGTACGAATTTCAATATTTTTGTATCGAAGCGTAAATTATTTATCGATTTTTTTTGTTTCATTCTGAAAGAAAATCTCAAACAAAACATATTGTATTAGCATGTTGCAAGTAGTTCAAATCATTATCACCCTGACATTTGTTATTTAAGCTATGAAAATAAAGTTTAAAGAGTTATGGTCAAAAACTCCATTCATTTCAACAAAACGAACAATCACCTCTCGCATCAAATCATTGAACATATAAACAAACCATGACATATGATGTTGGAAATCCAGGTGCTGTCTTGCGACAGGCACGAAAGTGTGGCATAGATTCGCTTCCACTTCAAAAGACCACATGCTATTAGGAAAATGAATGATATGAAGTTTTGGAAGTACCTTGTTAGCCAATCAAAATTCTACTTGCCACGAGAACATCAGATAATAGGAAAAGGAATGATAACACAGTTGTGGACAATACGATAGCAGGGCCAGTGAATGTTCGTAGTTAACTGTGACTAGGAATGTAGAATATGTTGTTAAAGAATGTAAAAATAATTCTTCTAACATATTTAATATCAATTCGTCATGAACATCTAAAGAAATTAATATACAATTAATGACTTTTAATGAGGTGGATACAAGGATTTATTAACTCAAGAATATTATTTTTACCGAGGCCAGGGGCCGAGGTAAATATATTATTCTCGGACTAATAAATCCTGGTATCCATCGAATTGAAAGTCATTAATTGTTTTATTACATGACATATTGTATATGTTTCTTTCACCCTTAAAATAAGCTTTGATCACGACATTTTCTTTGGTTTAGCTTGGTGGAATGTTATATTCACCTCGCGTGACGTCTCCCGAGGTGAATATAATGTTTCATCAAAGATCATTACTAGGGACGTCAGCCAATCAGAAAAAGACATTATCTGAAGTCATTTAATAATGGTCTTTATGGAAGACCAGAATAAATAAATCATCCATTTTTTGGAATTGAATATTGAATTTAGAATAGTAATATCATATGGATTGAAGTATAGATATAGTGATTTAATTGTTAGTTTGACATATTAATTGTACCAGCAGAGTGCACCGTGCCACGTGATCATGCATGTGTTAGCGTTATCGATTTTTGACTGTTTCTACGATGTGTTTTTATTAGATTTTTGAACTGTGCGACATTTTTTTTCTTACATCTTATTCATACTTATATCAACATGTTTTAGATGCTGGGTAAAACATATTGGACCATTTGAGTGGATAATTTACCTACCAAATTTACTTTCCATTGTGGTAAGTAGTGTTTCGTGTTCTTTATTGGGGGGTTAAGGCTATAATTGTTTTTGAATGCCACTTGCGACAATATTTCGGTTATCTTGTGGTGTTCAGCTTTATTCATGGAGGAAACCAGGCCTGCCACAAGTCAAGGACAAATTTTATCCGGAAAAGTTGTCGAGTACACATTACAATGAGCGGTATTCGGAATCACAACTCTAGTGATAATAGTCGCTGATGCCATACAGATATAAATCCAACTACAATCACGGGGATGACGGTCTCTTCCTTTATTGATAAGGAAGTCAACTGAAACATCTCCATCATTAAAAATAACGTAGTTTGCATTATCTTGTAAGATTTAAAGATGACAATTCATTGTTCCTTTTGTTGAATCAATAGATAATTAACTCACCGATGGTATCATCCGCCCAGTACAATTGATAATTAACTCACCGATGGTATCATCCGCCCAGTACAATAGATAATTAACTCACCGATGGTATCATCCGCCCAGTACAATAGATAATTAACTCACCGATGGTATCATCCACCCAGTACAATAGATAATTAACTCACCGATGGTATCATCCGCCCAGTACAATAGATAATTAACTCACCGATGGTATCATCCACCCAGTAGTTAGTGTTTCCGCTCTGACATTGTTTATTTGAAATTTAGTGCATAAATAATATAAATATTTTCAAAGCTAAAGTTCTCATACCCTCAGGCCGAAGTGATCTTTGCCAATTTTTGGCTATCCTGTTTGGACATCCTGTTTAGACATTAGCTCCCAAAGACATTTAAATCATCTTTTGACTTTGATGATGGTTATTCCAGAAACGCGTCAGGTCCACTTTTTGATCGGTGACGGAATTAAATCTATTGGTTCAACAAAGGAACAATGAATTGTCATCTTTAAATCTGACAAAATAATGAAAGTTGCGTCACTTTTAATGTAGGAGATATTCCTGGAATAACCTTCATCCGGTACGCTCAAAATCGAAAGACAGGAAAGCAAAATACATTAAAAATGTTTTGGAGCAATAAATCAAAAGGGCCTCAACAGAGTAGCCAAAATCAGCTGTGGTTACCTATTTATTTCTGAGGGGGGAAAACATGAGTTTTTTATTACTATGTACATTATTTAGGAACTGAAAATTTGAATATTTTATATATCTAATAAATCATGTCAGTGCCTAAACACTGACTAGTGGGCGGACGATACCGTCGGGGATTAATAGTCCACCAGTTGAGGTATCGACCCAGTGATAGAAACACTGACTAGTGGGCGAACGATACCGTCGGGGATTAATAGTCCACCAGTGGAGGTATCGACACAGTGATAGAAACACTGACTAGTGGGCGGACGATACCGTCGGGGATTAATAGTCCACCAGTGGAGGTATCGACACAGTGATAGAAACACTGACTAGTGGGCGGACGATACCGTCGGGGATTAATAGTCCACCAGTGGAGGTATCGACACAGTGATAGAAACACTGACTAGTGGGCGGACGATACCATCGGGGATTAATAGTCCACCAGTGGAGGTATCGACCCAGTGATAGAAACACTGACTAGTGGGCGGACGATACCGTCGGGGATTAATAGTCCACCAGTGGAGGTATTGACCCAGTGATAGTCATAAACCGTAGATTTATAGTTAGTGCGCACAACACGTTTCTTTTAGAACTACCGGTACTAAATATCTAGTATGTATATAGAAGTAACAATAATAAGAGTCTGAAGATATCAACGGGGCAATATCAGAATCCGTATATCAAAGAAGAACAGACAACACAATGGCCAAAAGAAAAAGTACCAAAGGACAAACAACGATCTACAAAACATACATATAAAACTAAAGATCGAGTAACACGAATCCCACTAGAAACCGGGGGTGAACTCAGGTGCTCCGGAAGGGTAAGCAGTTCCTTCACTTGGTTTCACTAATTGTAAGACCATGTGAATTTCTGCTTTTCGTCTTGTGTTAATTATAGGACTTGTAATTGTGTTACTGATATAGTATCATTGTTTATTCGAATGCACTAAACAAGAAAGATCCAGTTTGATCCCTCAACAATACAGATATAGACCAAACACTGTTAAACAGTGTGCCTTACTGTTAGCACCCTTTGTTGTTAAATGTAGTAAATCATGTAAATTCATTGGAATAGTTATAGTAAACTATGTCCTTAGATCCTTGGATTGAAGAGTTTGAAGATCCCAAAGGGGTATTCAGAATCCGTAAAGAAGGACGGACAAAACAATGGCAAAGCGAAAAAGAACAAAAGGACAAACGATTGATTTGTTTATTTCCTTTCGGGTTAGGGTTATAGTGTTTAACGCCACTTTCAACAATATTTCAATTATATCGTGGCGGTCAGTTTTATTGGTGGAGGAAACTGGAGTAACCGGATAGAACCCCGACCTGCCGCAAGTCACTGAAAAACTTTTGTGTTGAGGTTTTGTTTTGTTTTTGTTCGTCTCTAATGTTTATTTATCACATAATGTTGTATCGAGTACAGTCCCTTCGGAAACTGTTGTAAATATATATGATATGACAATGTCACATTAGTCATTAGATTTTCATAAAGTTATGAAATATGTTCAATTTAATTAATATTCCATTTTTGAATAATATTTCATTTTAGATATTCGAGGTGTTTTGCTTTGAACGTCATCACTACTATGACATATCTTAAGATGCCATTAATTATTACAATATTTTTTTCAGTTAAACTTGATATTTTTGTGTAGTATTCTGAGAATCGTGTTGTCCGGTTTACAATCTCATCCTAATGAGCCTAGTAATTACAGGTAATATTATTCATACCTTACAGGTAATATTATTTATACCTTACAGGTAATATTATTTATACCTTACAGGTAATATTATTTATACCTTACAGGTAATATTATTTATACCTTACAGATAATATTATTTAAACCTTACAGGTAATATTATTTATCCCTTACATGTAATATTATTTATCCCTTAGTAGGAAGGTATTGCGTAATATCTGTAGAAACATGTTTTAGTTGGTTGAATAAAAAGCCAATTATTATAGTTGAAGTAAAATTATACTTTGCATTTCCTTAAAATTATTTTTCCCATATGGTGTATAAATAAGTTGTTGTTTATCTGTTTTTGATGAGGTTCTTTTGAATGAATTTGACTTATACATATAGATTGCACATAGCTTCTACAAGGTATCTTTCCCAACAGAATATGAGGGATGGAGACAGGGCCGGTCTTGGGAGGTACAGGACTCGATGCTGTTCTCTGTAAAACCTTCAGTGTGTTGTGTGTACTTGAACAGTCAAGAGTAGATAACTCCAGTACAGGACTCAATGATGTTCTCTGTAAAACCTGAAGTGTGTTGTTCTGTGTACTTGAACAGCCGAGAGTAGGTAACTCCATCACTGGGCCACTTAAGCACGGGGTCTAATTGGTCCAATTGGCTTAAGGCCAGTCCTGTGTGGAGAGACATATACAATTATTATTTCATTAATTGTTGCAGTAGAGGTTAGAAGTTACCATTACACTATAATAACACTCAAATGGAACAGATTGCGAAAGATATGATCTAACTTGTCGATGCAGTAGTCAGCTACGATAAGCCACAGCCAATTCAGACTCGTTCCTGTTCTTATTATTTAAATTTGCAAGGAAATATTTTTTTCTTTTTAAAAACTGTGATATGATTGGCTGTTAAAATTTGTGTTGGGACTAATCAAAATGTTCCGTCTTAGTTGACATACGAGTGATGAGTGCAGAATATCTGAGCGTGATAGGCAGCAGGTTACCACCGATGCCTCTTAATCATGTGTAGTTTTATATCTTAATACCTGTATCTTATTTAGATTATTATTTCATTTCAGACGAGGTTTAAAGGCACTGTTTTTTCTGGTTCCTCTTTTTGGTATTCAGTTGTTCTTTGTGATATACCGACCCCCAGCAGAGAAGAATTACAGATTTGTATATGAAATTATATCCAAATTTATCGTAGATTCACAGGTAGTTTAATAAGCAATTAACCCGAACCTTTAGTCACTGTAAAGTCTACAATGATGAGTACAATTCATACTTTAAAGTGAATTTTTGCGTCAATGTAAGAAGAGTTTTGAAGATACCAGAAGCCAAAGGAAAAAAGAAAAACAATAATCTACAAAGATCGAGCAACATGAACTTAACTGAAAACCGCGGATGGACTCAGGTGCTCCGGAAGGATAAGCTGTCCTCCACTAGTCGCACCCGTCGTGTTATTCTTGCTACAAACCCGGCGATACTGTATTTCGTGAATAAAGGACCTGATTGTGATTACGAAAAGCTGAACATGTCTACGCTCCAGCATATCCTGTTATTAAAAACTTATTACCAACTTCAAAGGAACAAAATGTGACAAATCACCCATTTGACACAACTAGCTCATTTATATATTTATCACTGCTTGATAAAGGAACTGGGTATTGCAAATTCACTTGGAAACCCAGCATACTCCTGTAATACAATAATGAAAGAGAAAATTATAGATCTGTTTTGTGTTCTTTTGGAACTTAAACATGGAACTGGGTCTTTGTTCACTCTATTGATTTCCTAAATTGGCTGGTCTGTGGTTTTCTCTGGGTTATTCAACTATTCCGATGATATACTAGTAATTGAACTAATGTTGAAACAGTAGTGTTTAACATCAAAATCCCATTACAGAAATTACAGAAATAGCTCTACTAAAATGTAGCACATAACATTTACTTGTAAAATTCCTTTGTGCAATTTAGCAAATACACTCACGGGCCAAAAGTATTTCCTCACTAAGATATTTCCCTATATTTTTCATATAAAACCACTTATTTTCATAAAATTCTCATGAAGTCATTCCTCAGCCGATTTTCATGAAATTTTCAAGTTTAATAGTCGAATTATTAAGAATTTATTTTAATATCTTCATGTAATTTGTTTCGAACTTTTATTTACAAGCATTTATGATTTAAACACAAAAGTAAATTCTTGACGTCACAATTTTATTTGATTATATATACAGTAAAATTTTGTGAAAAAAAATAAATTTAGTTTTTTAAATCAATTCTCAAGGGAAAGTAGAAATAAATTTATATGAAAATTATACGAAGAAGAAACTATATTTATTTCCGCATTTAATGCTGAAAATTTC
This sequence comes from Gigantidas platifrons, assembly GCA_002080005.1. Lineage (NCBI taxonomy): Eukaryota > Metazoa > Mollusca > Bivalvia > Mytilida > Modiolidae > Gigantidas > Gigantidas platifrons. The sequence continues at coordinate 386,633 of MJUT01036961.1, forward strand.
ATGAAAATCAGATAAGGAATGACTTCAGGAGAATGTTTTGAAAATAAGTGAGTTTTATATGAAATATATAGGGAAATATCTTAGTGTGGAAATACTTTTGACCCGTGAGTGTACATGTAGCCACATTGCTGTGAGTAAAAACATCTATATTTCTTACAGGGTGCCTTAGTATCTCTGGTATTTTGTTACATGAATACAGAGGTATGTATATATTGCTATGGTGTAAAATTGGGGCCGTCGTGATCGCATGTTAGTTGGATTTACAACTGCCTGTGCAATCAGTGCCTATCACCACTAAAGTTGTGAGTTCGAATCCCGTTCATGACAAGGTGTGCAACATTATGTGATCAAGTTTATCAGTGACTTGCGACAGGTCGCGGTGGTTTAATCTGGGTAACTCTGGTTTCCTCCACCAATAAACAGACCGCCATGATATAACTGAAATATTGTTGAAAGTGTCGTTAAACACCATAAGCATAAATCCTAAACCCTTATGGAGTCAAATTAAAATTGACTAGTTATTATTATTGTTTATATACGAAATATGAAGGGTTTTTTTATTCCACGATTCACCAACATCTGTCTACATGACGTTACGTTTCCTGTAACGTCAGATAATTTTTCATTCACGTTTCAAGTTCTCCACTCATTTATAAACCGCTCTTCTGTTTAAAATATAATAATTGTTGAGGCTTGTAGCTGATTGAAAATACCGGTATTACTTCTGTCGTGATCCGAAAAGACCTGATGTCGTATGTTGGTGAATTGCCGGATATCGATTTTTGATTTTTTTTCTTTTTCTTTTGGTGTTTTAACGCCACTTTCAGCAATATTTCAGCTATATCATGGCGACCAGTTTTAGTGGTGGAAGAAGCCGGAGTACCCGGAGAGAACCATCGACCATGGGCAAGCATCTGGTAAACTTTATCACTTGCGGCTGCGAGTCGAGTGCACCTTTTTGTTTTATTTACAAAGCCGGGAGCGAACCCACGCCGTATTGGTGATAGACTTGTATGAGTTGTTAGGTAATCCAACTACCTAACTCATTCCAGGGGCGGATCCATGATTTCAAGTTAGGGGGCGCACTTAAAATAATCGCGCCGAGCGGAGCGAGGCGCGAAAATTTTTGGGGTATTTCGTGTGAAAAATCACGATTTTACGCAAAAAAATCATATTTTTTCCAATTTTAGGGGGGCGCGCCCCCCCCCCTGAATCCGCCCCTGCATTCAGCCACCCGGGCCCTGCCGGGTATAGAAAATCCCTTGTATCTCATCATATTTACTATGTCCTATACCAGAAGGTTAGAGGGGCTGTTGTTTCAGTGAGCTAGCACTATAAAACCCAACTCAGTGTGTTGGTATAGAGCAAAGCGGACCTCATCATCATCTCATTGAAAACTTAATTTGTTCTCGCCATGATATAGCTGAAAAATTGCTGAATTGGTGTTAAGCAACAATCACTCACTCAAAATATTTACATACCTTTTAGTTGGATTTACAACTACCTGTGCAATCAGTGCCTTTCACCACTAAGGTCGTGAGTTCGAATAACACTCACGGGCGAGGTGTACTCAATACAACATTATGTGATAAAGTTAGTCAGTGACTTGATCGATGGTATTCCGGTTTCCTCCACCAATAAAACTGACCGCCACGATATAACTGAAATATTGTTGAAGGTGGCGTTAAACACCATAACACTAACTATAAGCTTTGAACGTTGTAAGTCTAGGACTTTAACGTTAAAGTGAAAAGTTGTATGAAATACATATATACAAATAAACAGATAAAATTGTCATTTATACACGTGATCGTATGCCAGCGACCTACATACGCGATCAGTGAATATTATTGCTCAAGATATTAGTTCGATTCCCATCCGTGACACGAAGTAGTCCATACAACTTTCTATGATAACGTTTTTCAGTAGGTTGCGTCTTCCTAATTTTGTAATTTCCTACACTATATTTGCTGTAAGCATTGCGTGAACAATGATTTGATTGATTGATTGATTGATTGATTGATTGATTGATTGATTGATTGATTGATTGATTGATTTGTGTTTAATACCAACATTAGCAGTAATTAGAAAACGTCAAAGTACTGTGATATATTTCTTTTGTTGTAGGTACATTCGTCTCTGAAGACGCAGTTTCATAGTATTAATATACAACTACAGCTCCCGTGTGTTGAATTACATGGTTTACCACCGAACGCAACTCGAGCGGNTTTATTGATTGATTGATTGATTGATTGATTGATTGATTGATTGATGTTTAATACCAACATTAGCAGTAATTAGAAAACGTCAAAGTACTGTGATATATTTCTTTTGTTGTAGGTACATTCGTCTCTGAAGACGCAGTTTCATAGTATTAATATACAACTACAGCTCCCGTGTGTTGAATTACATGGTTTACCACCGAACGCAACTCGAGCGGAAATGCGTACAATTCGTCCAGCTACCAATACAAATGGATATTATAAGAACAAAAAAAACCAAAAGAGTGTTAAAATTGACAACAGTACAAGAGAATATATATTTACATGAATTGCTGATATGTCCATGTAGACATTTTTCATCCAAAGGCTAAAAATAGATCTTAATATTTAACAAAATCTTTAAAAATTAATAGTTGATCATTGTTTTATTGGTGTGAATTGAATGATTGATTGGTGTCTATCACCAAATTTATGTCATTGTATAAAGCTTAAGATAAGTATATGGAGTACGCAAATTGGATATTATGTCATTCAATGCGTTCTTGACCTCTTAGTCAACAACCATATTGCCATGGATACCTATTTAACTAGATGATGGTAAAGGAAAAACGAGATGAATTTAAAAATAATAACTCACTTCCGTTGTAGTCTGCTTAATCATAAATGGTAACTACTTCCGGTTGTACAGTCTGCTTTATCTTGAAGTTTGTATCTTATTATTTTTATATTTTACATGTAACCTCCATTCTGGCCCATGTAATTTAGTATTTTGATCTCATACATTGATTGTATTTGTATATGATTTTATTTTAGATAATTTAAAGTGCAGTTGTTTAATTGTTACCTTGGAGTATACAATCAAACACATACTAGCACGGCTTAACAGCGCATATCAACCTATAGTGACCCATAAAGTTGCCATTAAATGCTGTCATTAAATTATTGGTTGCGCTGTTAAGTTCATGGTGTCCGGCACATGGAAATTCTAACAACAGTAACATGAATGGTGTCACTTAATGGAGCAGGAACTTCTTACCCTTCCGGAGAATCTGCGTTCACCTCCTGGTTTTAGTGCGGTTCGTGTTGCTCAAACTTCAGTTTCTATGTACTGTTTTGTATATCATTGTTTGTCCTGTTTCTTTTGCATACCGCGTATGAAGTTTATATTTCACAACTCATAAGCTACAATCGATCTTGCAGTTTATATTCAGACTTTTTACAATGTAACTGTATTCTGAGTACTAAGCGCTGTTACATCATGGATTTTAAAAGAACAGTATTATCAAAGTAAAATTTCGGAAGATACCAACACCTTGTTGAAAAGTGATCTGTCATTTGCATATGGTATTGGCAAAAATACTTTGGTTCCAAGTTGACTATGTTTCACAATTATGTCATAAGATGTCATTTAATAGAACTAATATTATAGGTTATCAGTCTCGAGATGTTATATATCCCGTTTTAAAAGGCAGTGGTTTTGCTGTGCACAATGTAAATGGACAGCACATAGGCGAGAGAGATTATTGATTTTCTGTCATCGCACTTCTTCCATGAAGTCTTGGAAGTACTGATTTGATTTTTGGTGTTTTAACGCCACTTTCAACAATACTTCAGCTATATCATGGCGACCAGTTTTAGTGGTGGAGGAAGCCGGAGTACCCGGAGAGAACCACCAACCATGGGCACGCAACTGGTCAACTTTATCACTTGCGGCTGCGAGTCGAGTGCGCCCTTTTTTGTAATTTACAAAGCCGGGTGCGAACTCACGCAGTATTGGTGATATGCTTGTATGAGTTGTTAGATCCAACGACCTAACTCATTGAGCCACCCGGGCCCCCAACAACTTCTGTATCACGAAGATTAAATATATTATGTATAATGTTCATGGTTATAGAGTTTTTTATAATAACACAGTTCGCACGGTTATATGTTAGGTCTGGCATTTTAGAAAATACCGAAAGGGAAATCAAAAATGGACAATCCAGAAAAACTGGCAACATATGGTACACAAGAGGAGGAAAAATAAAACAAATACACAATCACAACACAATATTTGTTGAACACCACTATACGCTAATAACGTAAATAAGACATGAACCCTCTTACAAACAAAAACAACTGGAGGTAAAGACGAACCGAACATCGTTTATATGCGGAAATCGTTGCAATAATGTGAATAATTGGAATTGCATGGAATACATTCCGATCGTTTCTCATTAAATCTACAACAGTAAATACGACAAGACTACATATTCCTTGTCATGTCTGACCGTAAGAACAAAGAGTCTTGCCAATCAAGTGATGTAGTTCGTGCAATTTGTTGGTAATCTGTTGTACCCAGTGTCCTGCAAGCGTTTTAAAAAAGTATATACATGTATATATCATAAAAGGCTAATAATCTACAGAAAGGGATAGATATTGGATTATCCAATGCGTCCTTGGATTCTTGGTCAATGACCGTGTTCCCATGGATACCTATATGACTAAGGTTCTATGTGAAGAAAAGTTTGTAGATATCAAGGGGAGGTAATCAGAAGCCGTAAATCAAAGACATAAAACACAATGACCAAAAGAAAAAGAACATAAAGAACAAGCAACGATCTGCAAACTAATACATTTGGGATTTTACAACTTTCAATTGCCAAATAGACAAGAAGGCGAATTTAAACAGATCATGAATTTACTTTATTTAGACGACGCAGGGAACTGCAATACAAATGGAGGGAGAACTACTTGCCCTTCCGGAGCACCTGAGTTCACCCCGGGTTTCTTAGAGGGGTTCATGTTACTCGATCTTTAGTTTTATGTGTATGTTTTGTAGATCGTTGTTTGTCCTTTTGTACAAATACTATAACTTCTATGGAACCGCATCGGTGGCGTAATGGCGTGCGTGCTCGCCTAGAGTGCGTACATCGTGTGTTCGAGCCCAGGTCGGGTCAAACCAAAGACTATAAAATTGATATTTGTTGCTTCTCCGCTAAGCACGCAGCATTCCGAATAAAGAGCAACGACTGGTTGGTTGGGAATCAGGATAATGTGTCTGAGTGGAGCGACATGTCTTCCCGCGGACTGTTGTTTCAGTGAGCTAGCACTATAAAAATCCAAATCAGCGTGTTGGTCTAGTACAAAGCGAACCTCATCATCATCTCATTGAAAATTAACTTGTTCTCGCCATAATATAGCTGAAAAAATTGCTAAATCGGCGTTTGGCATCAATCACTCGCTCATAAATTTAAGACAAGAAGGCCCTTAGATATAAGACATGTATAAATTAACACAAACAGATTCCATATTGGCTACGGTTATGATTATGGTTTTAACGCCATTTTCAACAATAATTTTGTTATATCATGGCGGTCGGTTTCATTGGTGGAAGAAACCGGAGTTCCGACCTGTCGCAAGTCTGACCATATTACACAATGTTGTATCTGACCATATTACACAATGTTGTCTCTGACCATATTACACAATGTTGTATCTGACCATATTACAAAATGTTGTCTGACCATATTACACAATGTTGTATCTGACCATATTACACAATGTTGTCTCTGACCATATTACACAATGTTGTCTCTGACCATATTACACAATATTGTCTGACCATATTACACAATGTTGTCTCTGACCATATTACAAAATGTTGTCTGACCATATTACACAATGTTGTCTCTGACCATATTACAAAATGTTGTCTGACCATATTACACAATGTTGT
>MJUT01036962.1:5532-17106 GCA_002080005.1 Gigantidas platifrons
GGGGGGGGGGGGGTCATACCCCACCCCCTACCTGAAGTGAACTTTTAATGGTTGAGATCCCCACTCCTAAACCATATATATTTATGATCAGGGTGAATAGACAAATTAAATGCCCCAAGATTTTGATGCTTTCTCGATTTCATAAATATATCACATGGATAACATTACACTTCTTTCTATTGCAGCGGGGGACACATGGCTACGTGTTGCAATCTTGTTTTCAACTTTCATTTCAAAGTAACTCTTCGTAACATGAAACATTAAAAGGGGGAAAAAAATCAAAATGTCAATACAACATACATTCAACAAAACCATCGCCCACGGGTGCTGGATGCTCAACGTTTTCGTATCTGATATTAAATTGCAAGCAATTTACCTAATTATTGAGAAATTGAATTTTTTTAAGGAATTCTAAGTCAAAGAGGGGGGAAACTCAAATAAAATGCTGGATGGAGCTGTCTTCTCTTGTCAACAGATTGGGGTCAACACTTTCTACAAGTGTATTGAGTTTCAAGTTAATAGATTTGATTGTTATTGAGAAATTTTAATTTTACTAAAAAAATATCCCAAATTTCTATGTACTATGTCAAAGCAAGGGCAGATAACTCTGGATATACAAATCACAGGGTCACCTGCATTGTTGTAATGGGTTCCTCTTTTGATAGTAAACAAGTATTCCAAGTTTCAAATGGACACCTTTGATAGTTTTTGAGAAATGGACTCTGACAAAAAACTTAACCGAAAACCTTAACCGACCCAGACGCTGAAGTGACGACAATAGCTCGACTTTTTTTCTTCGAAAAGTCGAGCTAAAAATGGAAAATTTTATGATTCACGCAGTTGCTTTATATGAGCAGAGTATTATTTTTATGACTTAACATTTTTTTCAATGATTTTTGTTATATATACAGTGATTGGGATTACCACGTGCCCCGCGCCATAGTTGCATTACCCGACGAAATGGCGCATTTCCACATAAAAACTCTGCGTCATATGCACGCATTCGTTTTCTGATGAAGTCAGACGTACATACAGCCGAACCGTTCTGTCAAGACTGCACGGACATAGTCCCATTGAAAAAAATTTAATCCCAATCACTGTATATATATATATATGGCTTTATAGGGGTTTTAAAGAATAATAGGGAAACTATAGGAATCTCCAAATTTAAAGGAAATTATAGGATTTTATAGGAACTTGACACCCTGGGCATAATAAATACCATAACCCTTGCCCTCGTTTATTACTATTTTCATCAGAACTCTGAAATATCCATACTTTATGTATATATAGGACCTTTGGAAGTGACGAGATCTCCATGGTCTTTCTAAACGAGCAATAACTCTCACGGTTGATATTCTGAATGGCAATGGACATACTGGTAAAACGTGAGAGTTCTGAGTAAAAAAGTTCAGGAAATTTTGTTGGTGGAGGAAACCGGAGGACTTGGAGAAAACCACCGACCTGTCGCAAGTCACAGATAAACTTTATCACATAATGTTGTACACCTCACCCTGATTGAGATTCGAACTGAGTGATGATAGGCACCGATTGTATAGGTAGTTGTAAATCCAACTACCATACGATCACAACCACGACGGTCACATGGGCAGATGAAAACCAATGTTATTTCAAAAATATAGAACGTGAATAAATGATAGTGGTAACTTTTAATTTATTTTAAAATTGATGTTGAATTTGTTTAAAAAAAACAACCTTGACTTAGAGTATACGGCTTAAATCGTATTTATGGTATTATTCACTTAGAATTATGTTTTCACCATGAAATGGTGTTGTCAATTTTATTTAATGCTCATATACACCTAATTTAGTTATCCCTACTATATAATATGCATACAATCGAAACATTTGTACATGGGTCTCTTTGTATAACCCCGTTGAAAAATAACATGTCAATCAGGGTCAACATTTCTAGAAATACCCATTCATTGCATAGGGCCTATGGGGTGACACCTTGCGGAGGTGCCAAATGCTAAATTTCCTTGTCCCATAGATTGTTGATCAATACAGGTCTGATTAACTAGGAGATTACAGTCATATCGGAAATTTGTCGATGAAGATGAGACATGGAAACCAGAGGCTCCCAGGAGCCTGTAATCACTCACCTGGTTTTCAATTTGACATTTAATGTTAATAGAAAATGGGGGTGTTACACATAATTTTGAAAGTGGGCCACCCAAAGATCATTTCAACTCAAATTTCTGAGCAAAAGATTTAGATGTGATTTTTATCTCATAATATTCCTAAATGGAATAAACTGGCTGAAAAAATTTCACAGAAAAACCCAGAATACATGTTAAACTACTCATTGCCATGTAGCTGCAATTAAAATTGGAGCTCATTTTGATTTATACTAAAGCAGCAATGCACAATTGAAGAAATGTCTATTTTTAGTAACAGCAGCCATCTTGAATGGAGGGTGGGCTTGTCGGACACAATTTTGAAAGGGACCCACATAGGGACCATCCCTGCCATGTTTGGTTTAATTTGGTTCAGTGGTTTCAGAAGAGAGAATTTAAATGTGATCTTTTATCAAAATATGCCTAATTTGCATAATCGGTATAAATCGGCTGAAAGAAAAATTTCACAGAACAACCCAGAATATATGTTGAACTATTTCTTGCTATGTAGCTGCAGTTAAAATTTGAGCTCATTTTGACTTGTACTATAGCAGCAATGGACAATTAAAATTTCATCCCCCCTTTTTTCTATTTTTAGCTTGGTGGCCATCTTGGTTGGAAGACTGGATCACCGGACACAATTTTGGAAGGGGGGGCATCCAAGGACAATTCCACCAAAGTTTGGTTGCAATTGGTCCAGTGGTTTCTGAGGAGAAGATTAAAATGTGAAAGTTTACGACGTACGAACGACGACTGACAATGGACGCTAAGTGATGGCAAAAGCTCACATGGCCTTTGGCCAGGTGAGCTAAAAAGGATGGAAAGGGGGCGATAACTCCCAGATGGGTAATCAGATTTCCTTCAAAATTGGTGGGTAGGTAGAACTTGACATGCTGCACATTTTTGCAATTTATACTTATCATCTATCTCTTATAGTTTTTGAAATACAAGACGAAAAGTATTAAAATTTTGAAAAGTTGATGAAACTAGAGGCTCAGATGAGCCTGTATCGCTCACCTGACATAACTAAGTCCTCTTAAGAATGTCTGCATGCCGAATACATCTAAGTTACTATTCAAATCGCATAGGGTTCTATGTTAAAACTATGTCTGGTCATGGCAGCCATCTTGGATGGAGGTTGTGGTCATCGGACACAATTTTAAAAGTATACTACCCAAGGACCATCCATGCCATGTTTGCTTTAAATTGACTGACTGCTCTCAGAGCAGAAGACTTTTAAACAATTTTCTCATAGGCTCCTATGTTAAAACTATGTCCGCTGACGGTGGCCATCTTGGATGGAGGTCGGGCTCACAGGACATAATTTTGAAAGTTGACCACCTAAGGACCATTCATGCCATGTTTGCTTTAAATTGACTTGCTGGTTTCAGAGGAGAAGACTTTTAAAAATTTTTTCCATAGGGTCCTATGTTAAAACTAAGTCGAGTCATGCATGGTGGCCATCTTGAATTTCTGATCAGTAAACGATTCACAAGTTTAGTACAGGACCACCCAATGATCATTCCTGTAAAGTCACAATTCAATTGGCTTAGTGGTTTTTTACAAGAAGATTTTTAAAATTTCGACCAATCAGAACACATTATGAGCCCTGGCAGCCATGTTGGATTTCTAATCAGCGCCAAAAACAGAAACCTTGTATATGACCATCTAATGAACATTTCTGCCAAGTTTGGTTCACATCTGTTGCGTGGTTTCTGAGAAGAAGATATTTGATTGTTTTTCCCATAGGGTTCTATGTTAAACTATGTTCCGCGGTGGTGGCCATCTTGGATTTCTGATCGGCATGAAAATTATAAATTTGGTAGAGGACCATCCAAGGAACATTCATATCCAGTTACAGTTCCATTGGCCACGTAGTTTCTGACAAGAACATCTTTGAAATTTCAGCCAATAAGAATGCATATTTATGGCCCTGGCGGCCATGTTGGATTTCAGATCAGAACCAAATGAACAAACCTGATAGAGAATCACCCAATAAACATTCCTGCCAAGTTTGGTTTCAATTGGTCAAGTAGTTTCAGAGAAGAAGATTGAAGTCAACGTACGAGGATGCCGACGACGCACGCAAAGTGATGACAATAGCTCACATGGTCCTTCGGACCAGGTGAGCTAAAAAGGGCCACAACTCCCAGGTGGGTATTCAGATTTACTTCAAAATTGACGGGTAGGTAGGTCTTGAAATGCTGCACATATTTGCAATTTAAACTTGTCATCTATCTCCTATAGTTGTTGAAATATAAGATGAAAAGCATTAACATTTTAAAAATTTGATGAAAAAGGGGTAATAACTCCCAGATGGATAATCAGATTTACTTCAAAATTGCAGAGTAGGTAGATCTTGACATGCTGCACATTTTTGCAATTTAAACTTAACATCTATCTCTTACAATTTTTTAAATAAAGGATGCAAAGTATTAAAACTTTGAAAATTTGATGCAAAAAGGGCAACTCCAAAATGGGTAATTGGATTGACTTCAAAATAAAAGGGTAGGTAGATCTTGACATGCTGCACATTTTTGCAATTTAAACTTAACATCTATCTCTTATAGTTTTTGAAATATAAGATGAAAAGTATTAAAATTTTAAAAATTTGATGAAAAAAGGGGCAATAACTCCCAGATGGGTAATCAGATTTACTTCAATATTGCAGGGCAGGTAGATCTTGACATTCTGCACATTTTTATAATTTAAACTTAAAAGCAATCTCTTATAGTTTTTTAAATAAAGAACAAAAAGTATTACAATTTTGAAAATTTGATGAAAAAAGGGCAATAACTCCAAAATGGGTAATAGGATTCACTTCAAAATTTCAGGGTAGGTAGATCTTAACATGCTGCACATTTTCAACCTGATCAGATTTTTGATATTACTAACGGTTTTTGAGTTATTACCCAAAACCTGCAATTTTACCATATGTTCAATTTTTAGTAACAGTGGCCATGTTGATTGGTGCATGCCATCATCGGACACAATTTTCAAACTAAACACCCTAGTGATGATTTAAACCAAGTTTGGGTACAATTGGTCTAGTAGTTTCAGAGGAGAAGATTTTTGAAAAAGTTTACGACATACGACGGACGGACGACAAGTGATGGCAAAAGCTCACTTGGCCTTTGGCCAGGTGAGCTAAAAAATCAGATTTCTCGAAGTTTGAGGTTTGCCAATATAGAGAAAGTATAATTAAGGATTGATCGCAATTTTTGTTTGGTTCATGAAGAAATGACGTCAATCAGGTTGTACAGATCGTGTAAACCGTGTAGCTGGTTACACAAGGGTGTGTACAACCTGATTGAGGTTATTTCGAATGAACTGAACAAATAATTTCGATCAATCCTTATAAATTAATTCAAACTTTTTTTGTTATGATATTGAAAAATTTATTTATTTTTTCAAAATAAGGCAAATAATCAGAAATAAATTTAAATAACCCCAATGGTGCCTCATTTAAAAAAAATTGCCTGATGGCAAGGGCATGTGACGCCTTGGGAACGACGTCTATTTTCAGATTCAGTACATACGAAAATAACCTCAACTTTTTAAACCAATCAAAACACGTATTCAATGACATGTGACTCTAAAATTAATTTATTCTTATTTAGCAAGTAATAATCTTTACACTTAAATCAATTAAATGTATGATTATTGATCTAGTAAGCTGTATAACTATTTTGTGTGATAGCCATCCTAGTCATACATTTCAAAAATAATCATCCCTAAAAACCCAATGTTGTTTATTTGGATTGTTTGCACAGTACTGCCAGTCTGGTAGTGCACACTGCATAATTAATTATTCTATTTTTGAAGTCTAAATAAGACATGTTAGTTTTTGAAATTTGAATTGTTTTAAGATGTTTTTCTTCAATTTGTTGCTTACCTTACACCAAATTGAAATGAGAAAAGGCAATTAGAATCAAAATAAAACTGCAAGTGAATGAAAATAAATTAATGAAAAGTTATGTTTAATAACTTTATTCAAACAGCAAATTTGAAGAAAAAAAATATGCTTTTATAATCAATGCAAAAGCTTTATTATTATTTTTTTCTTTTCTCATTAACAAGCAAAACTGAGTTTTTGATGGAAAAGAATGGCTCTCTTCCTTATTATGATTTTTTATTTTAATTGGTATAATATAGTACATGTGATGTATACCATGATACGGTAATAGAATTACAATTTATGATTATGGTTACATTTACAGACAATTTATGACTGAACATTTCTTTCTTTATTAGTGTATGCTTAGCTGCAATAATGTAGCTCCTGTGACAAACTTGTGTTTCGGCGGAGCTACAAAGCGGTCCCATTCGTCACAATGGAGCAAAAAAATATATTGCAGTTGAACATAAAAATTCACTATTTACGCTTCAAACATTTCATTATAACTATTACTGATGATCCCAGTCCTTGTTAAATCGGTTTGGCTGAGAAATGTATGGTTTTCAAAAGTAACAACAACCTTGTTCAAATTTTTCTATCGTTCGCCAAGGAGCTTTTCTAAATATGGTATGTCTTACTACGATATTTAGTATATTTACTACGGCTGATGTAAACATTCACACCTCAAATCTCCAAATATGGCATCCAAAAAATACCAAAGTGAGGCTTTGACCAGAAAATGACCACAAATGACGAAATTCAAAATGTAGTTGGTAAACAAATTTTTATTTTGTGGGAATTACATTCTAAAATACTGGTAGGTAATAAAAACTTGTTATAATAGTGGACAAAAGGAAAGGTTATGTCTTATTATTGATAAATGCAGGTGTCAGAAACTCTGTAAGCGAGCACAAAAAATCTCGGCGGCTGCTCCATTACGTGTAATGGCATCCCGTTAAAAACCTTGCGAGTAAGCGAGCATTTAGGGTTTTATTAGAACTAGTGCATGCTATGTTACACATTGGTTTTTTAAATATACATGGTCTAAGTGATCACAAAAGGGAAGATGATGACTTTCAATCATATGTAAATAGTTATGATATTGTTGCGTTTGCTGGAACTTTGAATGACTCACCAGGAAACCTCCCTGAACTTACATCCCCATTTTTTACAAAACCAACTAAAAGAAAAAGGCATGGGAGACCATCTGGAGGGATAGCTGTTTATTGCAAACCTAGTATCAGAAAAGGGTGACTGAAGTACAAAAATTCAACTTCTCTGTATGGTTTAAACTTGATAAAACTCTTCTCGGATTTTCAAAAACAACTTTTTTAGGTATACGTTGTCAAACCTTACTCAACAAAAGAGGAATTCTGAGTTTATATTCACTAAACTACAGAGCGAGATTCTCAAATTTAAGGAACAAGGTGAACTTCTGATCTGCAGCGATTTTAATGCTCGAACCAGTGGGTTAAATATAGATTCTTCTTCAGTTGCCCGTGGGTTACAGTATTTCTCTACTCAAGAGAGTTAAATTTTAAAATTTCAATCACAACCCTTGAGGTGACTGAGTGGTTAAAATTTTAAAGTTAACTCTCGAGAGTGGAGAAATATTGTAACCCACATTGGCAACTGAAGGAGAATTTGTTTCTCCCATTATTTAACACAAACTTTATTTCAAAATTTGAAATTAATGGGTTTGAAATTAATGCGGGGAAAGACATGAGACATTTTAATCCTCTAGAGGATTACAGATTATTCCATCACTGGTTCACCGGGGTTAAAACGCAGTAATAATGGGAGAAATGATTATCTTCAAAAGGATGATGTAAATGACAATATTCATGAGACTGAGTGCCCTCTCCCCTCAGACTACCTTACTGATATTCCTATTCATAGAGCAAAATTAGATCAAGTCCTTAATTTACATGGTAATTAATTAACTAACACATGTAAAGACTTTCAGTTAAGAATCCTAAACTGGAGATTCCTTGGTGATTCATTAGGTTATTATACTTTTTATATAAATAATAATGGACAGTCGACTATATTAGCAATAACAGGCATGCGCGAGTTAAGGTAATTTACCATTCTGCGCAATGTTAAATTTGGTCACCTGGAATCATGTTTTTCAAGACAAACTCTGATTTCCTTTCACTTTGAACTATTCAGTTATCACTAGTTATCTATTTTCTCACCGTAACTTATTCAGCTTTAGGCTTTGTCGTATTTTTCTGTGGTTAAAAACCTTTCCTTCACAAGCCTTCATGCGCAACATTTGTCAAAATGTCCACCATTTTCGATGGTCATGTGGTTGAGAAAAAACTATTAAAAACTATTCAAATCACATGACAATCAGAATCGTCTATGCGTTTTAGTTGAAGGGGATGATAAGCCAATTTCCAAACGCAATAAGAACTTTCTCAATCTTTTTTTTCTAGAAGAAAAATAGCAGTTTTTAACAAGGTACCGACAAAATCAGTAATAATTCTTTATTTAACCCCTATGACACTGTCTTGACATTGAAATTATGAATCCTTGACCATTTTCCTTTATAAAACAGAAAGAATTATTCCTGTTGGGCATAGCGCAAACGTGCCGAAAGCTGTCAAGTGAAGGTACCCCCACCCCCACGCATTTATTCCTCCTTCATTGGAGCACCACGATGTATGTGAGGTGTGTAAGCTAATATTTACAAAGAAAAATACATAAAACTATATGGCAGCAGCATTTTAAAACTAAAAGTTCTGTTCCTGTAACTAAGGGACTTATTTTATTATTTTTCATTACCTTGGGGGGGAAGGGGGGTCAAAATAATTTTTTTATTAGCAAAAAAAGGGGGATGCAATAATTCTTTGATGTATGATAAAATCATAAAAATGCTCGATAATATGTCATAAATATATGAGTTTCATTATTATATTGTTCCTCTTGTTTCATTTTCTGTATTTAATTTCACTTAATTGAGCTTACTGCATGTAAAATTGAATTTTCAAACATTTTCGACAGAAAAGGGGGTAGGCTTATTGAATTTGAGGATTCATAACTTTTGTATTATTTAAGATAGAAAGATCAAATTTGCACCACCTGATTGCATTTGAAAAGACCTTCATTTTGATATGTATAACATATGTTTTGAACATTTTTATTGAATTTTTCAAACATTTTCATTTTCGGCAGAAAAGGGGGAGTTTTCTTGAATTTTGAGGATTCATAACTTTTTTTATTATTTAAGATAGGAAGATAAAATTTGCACCATATTAATGCATTTGAAAAGATCTTCATTTTGATATATAATATTTTATTTTTTGAACATTTTTCAAAATTGACCTGTTATTGCTAACTATATGTTAGCATCACAATCTATTTTTTATTATGTACATTATTTTATTGTCAACTCACCCTGTTGAATTTTCAGATCATTGTTTAATATCTGTATACATAAAATCTCAGGTGCAAAGAGAGATAACTCCAGAAATTAAGAAAATACCTGTTGTTCAATATAAATGGGATCAAGATTCAGTTGATTTTTACTTTAGGATGCATTATTGGAAAAAAAAGTCAGTTGAAGGCATTCTACATTTAAATTCAATATTAGATTACAATAATTTTAATGATATTGACCTTTTAGTATCAAATGCAAGCAATATTTATCTCAAGACAGCTTCAAACACATTATTCTATAAAAAAAAAAATCTAGGCCAAAAAAAAACCTGGATGTCCAGCAACTGTTTATTGTTATGTAGGGAAGTGTGGTCCTTAGGTGAAAAACTTCAAAAAGATCCCACAAATATTTGGATCAAACATACTTTTTCTTTTTCAAATTGTGTAAAAGAATATAACAAACTTAGAAAAAATTTGAAAAAACAATTTTATCATTCATTTCAACATTTCTTAACAAAATAAATGGATTGCATTGAAACAACTCTAAAAGCTTTTGACAATCATTGAATAAATTAAAAGCAGAGGCTCCTAGGAGCCTGTAATCGCTCACCTGGATCAAAGCTGCTTTCAATAACAATGCAACAGCACAGTGGTGGCCATCTTGGTGGGAGAGCGTGACTGCCAGACACAATTTTGGAAAAGGACCATCAAATGACTATTCCATCAAAGTTTGGTTCTAATTGAGCTACTGGTTCCAGACAATATGTTCTTTATGTGAATTTCCCATAGGGTCCTATGTTAAACTAAGTTCAGCTGTACAGCCATCTTGGTCAGAGGGCGGGAACACCAGACACACTTTTGGAAGAGAACCATCCAATGACTATTTTATCAAATTTTGGTTCCAACTGAGCTCTAATGGTTTCAGACAAGAAGATTTCTATAGGAATTTCCCATAGGGTCCTATATATATATTAAATTAAGTTTGGCTGTGGTGGCCATCTTGGTCGGAGGTCTGAAATGCCAGACACAATTTTGGAAGGGGACCACCCAAGGATCATTTCAGCAAAGTTTGGTTGAGATTGGCTCAGTAGTTTTAGAGAAGATTTTTTAAAATTTCATCCCCCCTTTTTTCTATTTTAAGCTTGGTGGCCATCTTGGTTCGAAGTCGGGATCACCGGACATAATTTTGGAAGGGGACTATCCAAGGACCATTCCACCAAAGTTTGGTTGCAATTGGCCCAGTGGTTTCTGAGGAGAAAATTATGAAAAGTGATGGCAATAGCTCACATGGTCTAAAGGCCAGGTGAGCTAAAAACAGAATATATGTTAAACTACTCCTTGCCATGTAGCTGCAGTTAAAATTTGAGCTCATTTTGACTTATACTAAAGCAACAATGGACAAATGAAGAAATTTCTATTTTTAGCAACATCAGCCATCTGAAATGGAGGCGGGGCTGTCAGACACACTTTTGAAAGGGACCCACCCTGCCAGGTTTGGTTTCATTTGGTTCAACGGTTTCAGAGAATAAGATTTAAATGTGATCTTTTATCAAAATATGCCTAATTTGCATAATCGGTATAAATCGGCTGAAAGAAAAATTTCACAGAAAAACCCGGAATATATGTTAAACTACTCCTTGCCTGATGTAGCTGCAGTAAATATTGGAGCTCATTTTGACTTATATTAAAGCAGCAATGGACAATTGAAGAAATTTCTATTTTTAGTAACAGCAGCCATCTTGAATGGAGGGTGGGACTGTCAGACACAAATTTGAAAGGGACCTACTCAGGGACCATTCCTGCCAGGTTTGGTTTAATTTGGTTCAGCGGTTTCAGAGGAGAAGATTTAAATGTGATCTTTTATCAAAATATGCCTAAATTGCATAATCGGTATAAATCGGCTGAAAGAAAAATTTCACAGAAAAACCCGGAATATATGTTAAACTACTCCTTGCCTGATGTAGCTGCAGTAAATATTGGAGCTCATTTTGACTTATATTAAAGCAGCAATGGACAATTGAAGAAATTTCTATTTTTAGTAACAGCAGCCATCTTGAATGGAGGGTGGGACTGTCAGACACAAATTTGAAAGGGACCTACTCAGGGACCATTCCTGCCAGGTTTGGTTTAATTTGGTTCAGCGGTTTCAGA